>CAUYRB010020057.1:0-40364 GCA_963574695.1 Propithecus perrieri | reverse complement strand
GGGCTAGAGTGCCGTGGCATCAGCCTAGCTCACAGCAACCTCAAACTCCTGGGCTCAAGCGATCCTCCTGCCTCAGCCTCCTGAGTAGCTGGGACTACAGGCATGCGCCACCATGCCCAGCTAATTTTTTCTATATATTTTTAGTTGTCCAATCAATTTCTTTCTATTTTTAGTAGAGACGGGGGTCTCGCTCTTGCTCAGGCTGGTCTTGAACTCCTGAGCTCAAACAGTCCGCCCACCTTGGCCTCCCAGAGTGCTAGGATTACAGGTGTGAGCCTAAGTCCCTTTTTTACAGATGAGAAAACTGAGGTTCAGAGAGGTGGCATCTCTTGTCCTAAGTCATAGCCAGAAAACTGAGGCACCATTCCAGGGCTCTTTCCACTAAGGCTCGTGCTCCTAATGGTTTTGCTCTGTTTCTTTCCCTTCCCGCCTTTGTCTTTTGCCAAATCAGGGTCTCTCTGGTCCCAATTCCTTAGGGAACCAGCGGCTTACCCCAGCTCCCATCCCTTCGACGTGGAGGATTTGGGGTTGTCTCCGGGGTCCATCATCCCCACCACACACACATGTATGTGCAGAACGGGTCTCTTCCCAGGTCCACTCACATCCCCCTGGGGAGCAGGCTGCTGTGACGTGCATGAGCACTTGCAACCCCTTTGGAGGTGTCCCCCAGCCACAGCTTCTCCTGGAGAGCCAGGCCTCTCCCAGGGCTACCATGTGCAAAGGATAGTGGTGCCAGTCCCCAGGCCTGGGAGTTTTGCACACACCCAACTCCAGTGTGCCCAGTGAGACAGTCAGAACAAGTTCCCCTGCCCCAAAGGCATGCTTGGCTACCCAGGAGCCTTTGCGGCCTGAATAGCTCACTACACAGGGACCCAGAGAAGGGATCTTAGTTGCCTGGGCGCTTTCTGGCACCCAGAGAGATGACACTAAGGTGCCCAGCAATATCTCTTCCACGCCCACAGAGAGTGGAGTTGTGTTCGGGGATCTGGGCTGCTGCATCCTATTGGTATCCCAGAGAGGGTGTGTCTCAGGGACTAGACTAGGGCAGGGGTTTTGGAAGGCTTCAGTGGTCCTCATATTTTTCGTTTGAGGGAGTGGGCCAGGCAGTGGTCGGCACGTGGGAGGTGCTCTATTGCTGATGGGTGGATGGACAGGCTGCCCTGAAAACGGGAGAAGCAGGAGGGCTTGTACAGTCAGACATGGGTCTGCTTCCAGCTGTGTGGCCTTGGACAAAGAACATCTCTGGGCCTCAGTGTCGCAGAACTGTAGAGGACAGTTAGTGAAATAAAAGCATTTCTTCCAGTGCCGTCACAGAGTGGGTACTCAGTGAAATGTCCTCTCCCTTCCGTTTCACAGATAAGGGAACTAGAGCACAGAGAGGTTCATTCATTCACTCGTTTAACAAATACCCGGGTCCATGCTAGGCACTGGGGCTCAGCAGTGATTGCAGCAGCAAGGTGCCAGCAGCAACTTACCTTCTAGTGGGGAGACAGGAGTCACAAACAGACAAAGAAGGGACCCTTGCAGCTTGTGATCGGTGCTATGAAGGAAACAGGGTGGGGGGGGCGGGTGTGGGTGACTGGGGGTGGGTGTGGCTGATTCGTCTGGAGCCAGTTATCCCCTCCACAAACATTGTTGATGTTATTGACGCTGGCGCCACAGACCCAGGCTTGGCTCCCAGGGGCTCCCAGTGTGGCCGGACAGACGGTACAGCCGAGCAGGGCAGGTGCCATGAGCAGGTGGGTGGCCCAGCCTGATTGCCAAGGTGGGGCATCGTCCTGGTCCTCCAGAGGTGGGTCTCCTGAGGAGCAGGGAAGGCACAGCACGTGCATAAGTTGGTTCTGACTGTCTCACTGGGCACGCTGGAGGGTGGCAGGAGGAGTGGTCCGGGCGGAGCTGCGGGCCTGCAGGCTGAGTGTGGCGTGTGTGTCTGCCCCCAGGCCGGCCTTACCGTGGCAAGCCGAGCGACATGTGGGCCCTGGGCGTGGTACTCTTCACCATGCTCTACGGCCAGTTCCCCTTCTACGACAGCATCCCGCAGGAGCTCTTCCGCAAGATCAAGGCCGCTGAGTACACCATCCCAGAGTGAGTCCTGCCTCCCTGGAACAGGAGGAGGGAAGGGAAGGGGAGGGGAAACAGCACATGACCCAGCACCCACCTGCTGAGCCTTCTCCTTTCCCTGCCAGGGATGGGCGGGTTTCTGAGAACACCGTGTGTCTCATCCGGAAACTGCTGGTCCTCGACCCCCAGCAGCGCCTGGCCGCCGCCGCCGTCCTGGAGGCCCTCAGCACCATCATTGCATCGTGGTAAGGGGACATGCTGGGCTGGGCACAAGGCTTGGGTCTCAGGTGCTCTGCCCATTCTGCCCACAAAAGCAGCCTCCGCTCAGCCTGTTTCTCGGCCAGTGCAGTCAGAGTTCCGGACTCTCCTTATGGCAAGAGCAGGAGGGAGCAGGCAGAGGTCAGGGCCGAGCACCTCCCACATGCTGGTCCGTGACAGCGAGGGCACGGGCACTGCCTCCCTGAGTTCTCACCGCTACCTTTGAGGGAGAAAGGGTCTCCCCTTTACTGGATGAGAAAACTAAGACCCCGAGAAGCAGAGTCAGTCCTGTCAGAAACCCAACCCAGGCTCGTCTGACTCCAGCCACGTCTGGGACCAGTGGTGACCTGGCCTCTCTGGGGCTGCCTGGAGCCAGCCTGACTTGTCTGCGTCCCCTGCAGGCAGTCCCTGTCGTCTCTGAGCGGGCCTTTGCAAGTGGTTCCTGACATCGACGACCAAATGAGCAGTGCAGACAGCTCCCAGGAGGTGAGTTGGGGGCATGCATGGCAGGGGCAAAGGTGGCTGCTCCCCGCGGGCCACAGGGCTTCCTCGGCCTTCTTCCTCAGCCCGAGCTGCCTGGGACCTGCCCTGGCTCTGGTGCAGCCAGAGATCCCGTGGCCCGAGGGAGGCCTGTGGGGCAGCCCGTGTGGAGCCAGCGCCCAGCCAGCCTGGTCTGGCCCTCTTAGCTTCCTCCTCCCGCCCAAGTCACATTTCTCTGCCCCTCTGACTCACTGGTTGTCTCTCACCCTTCCTGCTTTTCATTTTTCAGATGATTCATTTCTACCTGTTTTCTCTCCTCCCCATTCCTTGCACTGGAGAAAGTGCTGGGCCAGGGCGGGGGCAGAGACCTGGGTGCAAGGCAGCAGCTGGTGGGTGATCTTAGGGTGCCCCCTGGAGGGCAGGGCTCTGCTAGGCCTAGGATGTTGGAAGGACCTTCCCTCCCTGGCCCAGCTTGGAGCCCACAGCAAGCAGTGGGCAGGTCGCACCAGGCAGGGCTATGCCTGGGACCGCAGCAGAGCCTCCTGGTCCTTGAGAAAAGAGAGTTCCAGTCCCTGCCCCCTCTTGCTCCCGTCCTTCCCGGGCTGTGCAGCAACTATAATGATCACTACCACACACTGAGTGCCTGCCTGCAGTACATTCATGCAGGCCTCACAGCAGGCATTCGTGGCCTGTGTTCTTACCCTCATCTTACAAAAGAGGAAACTGAGGTTCAGAGAGGTGAAATGATTTTCCCAAGGTCACACAGCTTGGACGTAGTGGAGCTGAGCCTTGAACCCAACTCTGATTTCAAAGCCCTGCTTCCCCTCTCCGATGGTTAGCGCAGGGACCTCACCAGGGGGCTCAGCGCCGGGCCGGTGCATGTGGCTGCAGGTGCCCGAGCACCCGGCCTGGCACCCTGCTCTCACTGGACGTGCATCGGCCTCCGCAGGGCTCAGAAGGACCTTTGTGAGGGGTAAGGAAGCTGAGGCTTCCAAGGTAATGCTAACTCTCCCAAGGTCAGTGAGTTAGGAAGAGGGATCCCGGTCAAATCTCGGACTGGAGCCAGCTGCACTGACACCCGGGCGGCCAGCAAGGCGAGTCTGGGTGGCCTCAGGGACCCACACGCTTAGCTACCCGGTGCCTGGGAAGGGAGGCCTCAGGAGCTGGGCTGCCAGCTCTCACGCCCGCTCTGCTGTCTCCGCCTGCCGTGCTCTGTCTTTACCTTGGTTTGTCTCTGTCTCGCTCCCTCCCTCTCGGTCTCAAAGGCAAAGGTGACAGAGGAGTGCTCCCAGTACGAGTTTGAGAACTACATGCGGCAGCAGCTGCTGCTGGCAGAGGAGAAGAGCTCCATCCACGAGGCCCGGAGCTGGGTGCCCAAGCGGCAGTTCGGCAGCGTGCCGCCCGTGCGACGGCTGGGCCATGACGCACAGCCCATGACCTCCCTGGACACAGCCATCCTGGCCCAGCGCTACCTGCGGAAATAGCAGCCTCGGCCAGAGGCATCAGCGCCACCGCCACCTCTTCCAGCCCCCAGCCGAAGGCCTGGCTGCCGGGGCTGGGCCCTGTAGTGCTGGACTCTCCCGGCTGCAGTGGGAACGGGGCAGGGACGGGGACAGCCCAGGTCACACGTGGGGTCAGCAGAGGTACCAGGAAGCTACCTTTTGGGATGATTGCTTGATTGTTTGGGGTTTTTTAATCTGAGAAGCCTAGATAACTAATCTGCTTTTAATCATGACGTTTTAATCTACCTCTGTCTCTTTAACCACGCTGTCTCTGCACTGAGTGAGAGGGAGGAGGAGGGAGCCCACCGCCCACCCCGGCCTGGCCCAGCCGGCGCCCACCTGACCCCACAGTCCAAATAAGCTGAGAGTGCAGCTCGCTGCTGGCCCCGCCTGAGCACCCCCGGGCCCCCGCCCAGCCTGTTTCCCTCCCTCCCCTTCTCGCCCCCGGCCCCTCAGTCCAAGCTTTGGAAAACTTCACCTCATCTTAAGCCGAATTCAGATATATTTATTTTTCTATTGTAACCAACTTCTCTCCCGTCTCTAGGTGGCTTGGCCCATGGCCACTCCCTGTCCCCAGCCTGGCTGGACGGCGGGGAGTCCGCAGCCCACCGTGAGCTCCCTCCTCACCCCGGCACGGAGGCGCCCTCCTGCCGCCCACTCCACTTTCAGCCCCAGTCCCTCTGTTTCCGCTGGTGGGAGGCCTTTCTAGACCTGGCTCTGTCTCCTGTCTCGGTAGCTTCTCTGAGGTGCTGTACACACACGCATTAACCGTTTCCTTCTCCATCCTTCACTGTGGTACCGAGGTAACGTGGACTCGCAATGTGAAGGGGCCTGGGGGTCGGCTGGGGAGTTCAGTGGGCCCGGCCGTGGCCCTGCCTGCAGCTCCGCGGCCCCATGCTGTGTTCAGAGGATGGTGGGGCATCTCCCCTGTGCCCCTGCCTCGACATAGACATGGTGTCGCTCTCAGCAGACCCCGGCCGGGGTCCGTCACGGGGGGTGGGGAACCCTGCCCCGCCTGGCACGAGAACAGCCCTGCTGTCCTTATTGAGCCGAGATTCTGAAGTGGATGCCCGTCTTGCCAGAAATGCTGTTCTCTCCGGAATGCCCTCCCCTCCCCCCCACTGGACTTGGCCCTGCTTAATGCCAAGCAGAGACCCTTCCCCAGAGGGCTACCCGCAGAGCCCTCAAAGAGGCTGAGTGGCCCTCCAGGCAGCCCCTGGGCCCTCAGGCCCTTCCTGCCTGTCCTTGCTCCCCAGTGGGAGGGCAGCCGTGTTCCCAGAGTGTGAGCTGCCCTCCTCCCCCCAAAAAGCTGACTCACTGTGAGTGACCTTGGGCAAGTTCCCAAACTTCCTTGTGCCTCAGTTTCCCCATCTGGAAAAAATGGGGCCACCTCTTGCCAGCAGTAGCAGGGCTGCCCACGCCCCTTCCTCCCCATGTCCCCATCCAGCACTTGGGCGCCTCATGCCTCTGCCTCAGTGGGTCTGTGGGAGCCCACCTGAGCCCAGCACTTACTGCCCCTGAGCACCAAGCTCTGCGTCTGTCTCAGCCGTCTGGCCGCTGAGAGCCAGGGTACCGTGCCGTGGGGTGGGGGACGCTCTCTTTTCTATATTTATTTCATAAAGAAAAGTCTCCCAAGGGAGCAGAAATGCAGTCCAGCCTAGGGCTCCCAGCCCCCTGACTGTCCTCCTGCGAGGGTCTGAGGCGTGGCCAGGGCCCATCTCAGCAGAGCCCCTGCCAGACCTTCCGGGCCTGCTTTCCATGTGTGGTCTCCTCCTTTGCAAAGCAATATCCTCCAGGTCCGCAAAGCCCTGTCAGACAGACTGGTCCCTTCCCAGGTCACCCATGTGTCTGATTACATCTCTGGAGAAGCGAACGAGAGGAGGATAGGTCTGCCCTCACTGGGTGTCACACACTGAGAGAAGTCCTATTGTAAAGAAACAAAACAGAAAAATCACAAAAAAGTTTGTATAAAGACATATTTTTGTACTACATGGGGGACTCTTCCTGCATGTCAGCAATAAACTTCCTGATCTGGAGCCGCTGTGGCCTGTGTCGCCTGCCGTTCTTGTCTCCGTCTCTCTGGCCCCCGCCCGGCCCTTCTCCCTCCCGTCCCAGCTGGGCAGTGCTCGGTTCCTAACTCCATTCCTGCAGCATGTCCCCCCTCTGTGCCCCCCACAGCCCGCAGGTGGCACAACGGGCACCACTGTCTTGTAGGGGGAGGGGACCCAGAACTCCCAGGGGGGCTCCCTGCTTGGCTCGGCCCCGCCCCTGGCCTGTGCGGGCAGCAGGGGTCCCAGAGCCACCGCAGCTGGAAGAGTCTCGATCCTCTCTCTGCCAGACTCCATTTGGGGGGGGGAACTTGGCCAGACAGACACTGCCTGTGTGCCCGCATGTCCGTCTGAGGCAGCCGGGGTAAGCCGGGCCAGGCCTTTTCCTGCACCGCCCCCATCCCTGCCCCTCCATAGGGAGCCAAGGGGTTCCTTCCTTCCTTCCTTCTTTCCTTCCTCCCTTTGCCTAAATTTAGACTTCGCAGATTGCACTTCACTCTCGCAAGGAAGCTAGAGGTAGGCCGGCCCCTCCCCAGCAGCCACAGCGCCCTCGCAGACCCACTTCTGTGTGGAGGAGGCCACCCAGGGTGGGTCCCAAAGGGAGCAGAGATCCAGGAGGCAGAGCCCCTTCCCAGCCATAGGTCTACACAGCAAGAGGGGGCGGCACCTCTCCAAGACGTGAGAAGGCCCAGCCTCAGGCCCCTCGTCCACACCTTCACCCCACAGAGCACCTGCCCCAGCAGCCAGGTGCTGGTACGAACTTGGCCCGGTACATTTGGCTCGTACCTTATCTGTCCTGGCTGCGCTGAGGGAAGGTGTCCTTGCACCCAGCCCACCATTGCCACTCTCTGGCTCTGGGGTCACCATTTCAGCCTCACTCCTGTCCCCCACCTGTTCAGCCTCTGTTCAGTGCACAGATATTTCCCAGGCACCTACACGTGTCATGCTGACATTCGGTACACAAGATAGAAAGTTCCATGCAGGCCAGGACTTTGTTTTACTCACTCTCATCTCCTCAGCACCTAGAACTGGGCCTGGCACACGCTGACACTCCAGAACTGTTTGGTTTATTGACCTAAAGTTCTCGGATTGCTCCTCACAAGTGTTTTTATGAGCCCTGGACGCAGAGGAAGGGGACAGTACCAGAAAGATGGATGTGATGGTGAGACCAGCAGCCTCCTATGCTCCTGGAAGGGCAAACCAAGTAGGAACTGAGAAGTTTCCATTACTGTCGGCCACCCCGCAGTCTCCAGTGTCATCAGGGAGCGCAGTTGCAGAGAGAAGGCGGACCGGAGCTGTCAAGCCATCTGAAGTGGGAAAGGAAGTGAGGAAATGGAGTCTGGGTGGCGGAGTTGTTCAGGCTCTAAAGCCGAGTGAGCCTCGACTCTGTGTCGCTCTCCCTCTCCCACAGCCCACGTCCAGTCTCCCGCTGCTCGGCCGGCCCTGCCTTCAGAACACAGGCAGAATCAGATCACCTCGCAGCTCCGCTGTAAGCACCCTAAGCCCCGACCTCTCACCTCCCGGTCTCCCTCCCCAACACGTCCCCAGTGACAGTCCAAGCGCCACGTGGCAGCCATAGTGAGCCTTTTAAAACTCCGACTGTGTCTCTCTCCCACTTACAACCCTCTGATGGCTTCCATCCCATGCAGGATAAAATCCACGCCTACGCCAAGAGGCCCTACACCCGGCTACTTCCCTAACTGCTTGGCCCCTCACCCCCTCACTCCTCACCCATTCTGTTCCCAACACACGGGCCTCCTTGGCCTGAATGAACCATGCATGCTCCCACCTTGTGGCCTTTGCATTGGTTATCCTTTCTGGAAGGCTCTTCCCCCACATATTTCTGTGGCTCCCTCCCTGATTTCGTACAGGTCTCTGCTCAAAATGTCACCTCCTCAGAGAGGCCTTCCCTCACCTGTCCACCTGATCTTCTCTAACCTCTTTTTTTTTTTTTGAGACAGAGTCTCACTCTGTTGCCCTGGCTAGAGTGAGTGCCATGGCAGTAGCCTAGCTCACAGCAACCTCAAACTCCTGGGCTCAAGTGATCCTACTGCCTCAGCCTCCCGGGTAGCTGGGACTACAGGCATGCGTCACCATGCTTGGCTAATTTTTTTTTCTATGTATTTTTAGTTGTCCAATTAATTTCTTTCTAATTTTTAGTAGAGACGGGGTCTCGCTCTTGCTCAGGCTGTTTTGAACTCCTGAGCTCAAACAATCCGCCCGCCTTGGCCTCCCAGAGAGCTAGGATTACAGGCGTGAGCCACCGCGCCCGGCCTTTCTCTAACCTCTTATTTCTACTTACTTTTCTTTCTTGCGCTTATCACAACCTGACATATATATGCAATTCTGGATTGTAGCTATCTTCCCTACACACATGTGGAGCTCCTTGAACGAAGGCAGGAATCTTTTCTGTTGTGTCCACTGAGGGGCCGGGGGGCTGGTCATCACAGTGACTGGCATTGAGAAGGTGGAGGCCAGGGACTCCAGACAGCCCACACAGGAGGCAGATTCTACATCCTGCACAACATATGTGAAAAAACCTTTTTTTGTTTTGTTTGTCTTTTGAGACGGTCTTGCTCTGTTGCCCAGGCTAGAGTGCAGTGGTGTCATCATAGCTCACTGCAGCCTCAAACTCCTGGGCTCAAGCCATCCTCCCGCCTCAGCCTCTTGAGTATCTAGGACTACAGGTGCCACCACCACACTTTTCTTTTTTTTTAATTCTTTGGAGAGAATTACGTTGCCTAGGGAAAAGCTTATTTATATTGCCAGAGCCAAGAATCTAACTCCGCTTTACACACACATACACAGGGATTTATACATTTATAATATACATTGAATTTTCCAGGAATGCAACCACTGTGTAGAGCGGGAGGAACTTGTACTTTATTTGCTCAGGGCTTTGCCAAGAGTTCTTCCTCATTTCAGACACTGGCACCACCACATTCTAGCATCAGTCTGCACACACAGCTGGTACCTTCCTGGCAATTGGCCACTTCACAAATACCAGTCATTACCTCTTCTTTCTTATATATTATAGGACAAAAAACCATCACATACTTTTTAATTCGACGTGAAGGTTGGTACATTAGCCATGAATTTCATTTCAGGAGCACGAAAGGAGCAGCAGAAGGCATTAGGAAAAGGCAGTGCAGGGTCCGACGGGGTGGAGCTGCCCCGTGGGAAAGCACTGAGAGTGGGACTCTGCATTTCGAATCCAGGCCCCACCACTTACGCCCGCGTGAGCACATGCACACTGCCTGCCCTGAGCCTCATCCTCCCCCTGTCAAATGGGAGTCGTGCTGTAAACGACACAGGGTTATTGGGACGATCTGAAGGGTCAGAGCGCACACAGCATTTATGCAGAGCGCCAGGTACCAGGTGGGTACTTAATATCCGTAGCAATTATTATTCACTGAGCAAACTTTCACCAGCACCCTCTACCCAGCAGCTGTCCTGGGTGCTGGGGCTGTGGAGCCACTCAGAAGACCAGGCGTGCCTCAGGAGGCCCTGAGTGTGTCCCTTTCTTTCCTCCATGCAGACCCTGAGGGCGGGTGAGGCCCCAATGCCAGCAGCAGAGCAGCCAGGGCCAGCTCCCAGCTTGGCCACTGGGGAGAAGGACAGAGTCGTACTTGGGCTTTGCGGGGACCGCGAATGTGCCAGCACCCCTGAGCCCCTCCCATAGGCTCTAGATCTCTCAGCGCCCGACCTCCCTTTAAGGCCTGTCTTTCCCGTGTTTTGTGTTAGGAGGACTCTCTGTGCCTTCAAAGGAGACAAATCCCTAGCCTCACAGGCAGATAGGAGGGCAGAGAGGGAGCCAGCAAGCAGGCCAGCAGGCAGGCAGGCAGGCAGGCAGGGAGGAGGAGGAAGGAGACAGGCAGGTGGTTAAGTGGACTTCCAGCCAGACCGGCAGGTGATAGACCTGCAGAAAGATGCCAGCCAAAGACAGAAGCAGGTGGCTGGGCAGGGGAGGCAGGCCTAAAGCAGAGTCAGGTGGCCAAGAGGGCATGTGGACCGTGAAGATGGCCACATTGGCCAAAAGCTTCGGACGCCTTCCCCAGGCCTCCAGGAGCAATCCTCTGCTTCTTGGAACCCTCCGGGGCAAGGCTGCCACTTCTCCACCAGGCCTGGGCTGACATCCCCTGCAGAAGGCAGCACCCTGAGTACCCTATGTCCCTCTCTCTGAAGGGACCAGCAACCGTCCTCACCCTGCTCCAGCATGGCCACCTGCTTCCCCAGGGCTGAGTCACACCTGACCCACACCAAACACATGTCACATGCCAACCCAGACACAGACACACCTTTGCCTGCAGGCCGAGGTACCGAGAGATCTGCAAGCAGAGAGATGCATGGAAAGAGCTTGACAGAAACATATCCAAAGCCGTACAGACGGCACGCTCACAGAGAAGCATGCACACGGACCCTCACGGAGATGCAGGTATGTGCAACACAGACTGAGGCTCCGAGGCACACGTGAGGTCACACAAGTACATCTGCACACCGATATTCACGTGGATGGTAGGCATTAAACATGTCAACGCACTCCCAGCTGCACTGGGAGGACACACACATACTTTGAAGTCACATGCCTACTTTGAAGAATTAGAGATACACCCCCCAGAAACCCACCAATGTTGCTGACAGTACCGCAGTATTGCCCCAGGCAGTGGGCGCATTCTGGCCTCATCTTCACCTCTCAGCTCGATTCAGCCCATCACGTCCTTGCCTGGTGTTTCCCCCACCATTCCCATCTCTCCTGGCTGACGCCACCTCCAGGAGACCCCTCAATGTCGAGTGTCCAGGGCTCAGGCTTTAGACACCGCTCTTCTCCCCCTGCCCCCTCACTCCAGGTGATCTCACTCACTCTTGGGGTGTTAAATCCGTCTTATGAGTCTTCCTCGGGGCTCTGCCTGCCTCCCCAACCCCGGTACCCAGACGGCTCATGGACATCTCAAATCCAACAGAAAATGAAACCAACTCCCCCACCATGAAGGCTTCCCCCGGTGCCCAGGCCGAATACCAAATTGTCCTAAATTCCTCTTTCCCTCGCGTGCACACCCAGCGCAAACTCCAGTCAGCATAACACTGAACCTGACCCCCTCCCAGCTCCCCGCCCGCTGGCCTGCCCACTGGGGCCCATCCTACACTGAGCCACCACTGGATCCTTCCAAAGTGTGTCAAGGACAATGACGCTTAAAACTCCCCAGGGGCTATACCCTAGACTTACAATAACATCCAAGCTCCTGTGCAGGGCCAGCGAGCCCCTTCACGGCCACTGGCCACCCCTCCACCTCCCGCGCCCTCCCCTGCACCTGCACACCGTCCCACTGGCTTTGTGCCCTGGGAGTGCAGTACCTCTAGCAAGCTCCTACCCCAGGCCTTTTGCCCTCGCCCTTGGTCCTGCCCAGACACTGTCCCCAGATCCTGGCTGGCATGACTGCCTCGTCAGGATTCAGTTCTCACCTCGCAAGCCCTGTGAGAGCTGTGCCGGGTGGGGTCCAGCACGTTACCCCGTCCCCTCACCCTGTGAGCCCTCAGCAGTATCTGAGATTATCTTCTATTGTCTGTCCAATTCAGCGCCAGCCCCGGGAGGACAGGGATTTGTGTCTGTTCTGTTTATTGCTAAATTCCCACTACAGGTGTCCCTCAGTATCCGTGAGGGGATTGGTTCCTGGACCCCCAGTGGATACCAAATTCTGAGGGTGCTGAAGTCCCTGACGTAAAATGGCGTAGTACTTGCACGTAACCTACACACATCCACCCACATATTCCCCATCGTCTCTCCATTGTGTAGAATACCCAGTGCAATGTAAATAGCTGTGACACTGCATTGTTGAGGAAATAATGACCAAAAAGTCTATACATATTTAGTACGGATACAATTTTTTAAAAAATATTTTCAGCGTGAGGTTGGTGAAATCCACAGACGCAGACCGTACTAAGGGCGAGGGACACACTCGGCGTTTGTTGGCTAATGGCTGTAGGTTTATTTATACATAGACATACCCACCCCCACAAAAATACTCAAGCGGATCACCACATAAATAGACAAATACACAGATAAGGCCAAAAATACCTCCACACACACTCACGCAACAGACTGAACAGTCACAGACACCCAGGAGTCCCTTTCTTGTCCCCATGGGAGTCAGTCCTGGTCTTTTCCCCACCTGGATCTGCCCTCTACTTGAACCCAGTCTCTGGGGCAGTGGGGGGGTCTCCAGCCTGGACAGGGAGGGGGTCGCTGGTCCATGGGCCTCAGACAGTGCCTTCAGCTATGTCTGCAATTTCCTCTCCCCCTTCCTTTCCTCCTCCTCTCTAAGGCTCCCGCCAAGAAGGCCTCCCCCTCACCCCAGCTCCAGCGCAGGGAGGGGAGGCCAAAGGAGGGGGGCTGTGGGGGAGGAGACTGGGCAGAAAGAAGACCCAGCTGCAGACACTGATCACACAACACATTGCATGCACAGGCCCAGGTGGTTGTGCATGTGTGTGCAGGGCCGGGTTTAACCAGGAGGAAACTGCCACATGCCACCGGGTGCAAAGGCCCACAGGCGCTCACGTGCACAGGCAGAGGCCCGGTGCTGGGGTCTGCAAGGCTGGCTGGGCCTGCCTGGCTCCAAGCCCTAGTCCCACAATCATTAACCCTGCGTGACCAGACCAGAGCTCGCCAGCTGGACACACTCACGCCTGGGCCCTGGGAGGAGGGGTTCAGAGTCCTCTCCCTACCCGGCGCGCTGTGGGTCTGGGGGTGCTGGCAACCTCTGCAAGGTCTGGGGAGAAGGGGCAGCCTTCCCTGGATGAGGGAGCTTGGAGCCTGGGGTGAGGGGGGTAGCAAGGTACAGGGAAGTGTTTAGAGCCCAGGCTCTAGGATCAGAGAGTGGTGGGTTCAAATTCTGGCCGTTTCCTGAAGTTATCCAATCTCTCGGTGACTCAGTTTACTTTATCTGCTGAGTGAGGATAATGGTACCCACGTTACAGGGCTGTTGGGAGTAAATGAAATAACACGTAAAGGGTTTATGTAGCCCATTGCCTGGCACCTAGGCAGAACTCCATCATCATTATTATTGTTGTTATTAGTAGCCCGGGGGCGGGTCCCCGCAAGGGCCTCCCCAGCGGTTTCCTGTGGGGGAGCAGACGGCCCGCGGGCCTCGCTCCCCCTCCTGCGGCTGCTCGCTCCTCTCCCCTTCCTCTCCCGGCCCTTTTCCTCCCCGCCTCCCCGCGCCCCGCCCCGTCCCTCCTCTTTCCTCCGAGGAAACTTTTCCGCCGGCTGGTCCATCGGCCCGTGTCCGGCCCGCGCTGCCGCGGCCTGGGAGCCGAGCCGGGCGGGAGGGCGCGGGGCCCGGGTGTATGCGGCCGCCGGACGCGCCGGGGCGCGCAGCCGGGAAGCGGGGCGCTGACGGTGAGCGAGCCGGGGCCTCCGGGCCGGGGGGTCCCCGCGGGACGGGCGGGATGGGGAGGGAGGCGGCTTCCCTGCCCTGGAGCCCGCCCGGGGAGTGGGGAGGCCCCCGCGTGTGTCCCCCATCCCGCTCCCAGACGGCAGAGCCGGGCCTCACTCTGGGACCCCCACCAAGGGGGCGGGGGCTCCTGCGGCCCAATGGGGGGCTCCGCGGGGTCGAGGGGCGTCGGCGCCCGGGGAAGGGTTCCCCCCGACAGGGCCCGGCTCTGCAACGAAGGCAGAGAACGACTCTCCAGGGTGGAACCGGCCGCTCCTCCGGGGAGACCAGCAGCCCCGAGGAGGAAGCGGCTCAGGGGCAGCTCTGGGTCGGGGGAAGGACCTGACCTTGCCGGCCTCGCAGGCTGACAGGGGAGCTGCCCCCCAAGCAGCATGGATGCCCCCCGAAGGGACATGGAGCTGCTCAGCAACAGCCTGGCGGCCTACGCACACATCCGCGGTGAGGACCGGCGCGCAAGGGCCGGGCCCCGGACCCCTCCCCGCCCCACGCCGCCCCTTCCCCCCGCGCCCGTCCCTTATAGCCCCTCTAACTGGTAGCCTGGCCTAACTTCCCCCACCCTCACTGCCCGCTGCCCGTGGGCGGCTCCCAACACCCTTCAAATGGGGCTTTCGCTGCTTGCCCTCAAACCTGGAGCGTGAAGTCTTTCCGCGATGGAATGGCTCCCACCCCTGAGGCCCCCCCATGATCCCTGCCCTCTGCCTCCAGCTAACCCTGAGAGCCTCGGCCTCTACTTCGTGCTGGGCGTCTGCTTCGGCCTGCTGCTGACCCTGTGCCTCCTGGTCATCAGTATCTCGTGCGCGCCCCACCCGCGGCCCCGGGGCCCAGCTCTGCGCCGGGGCGCCCGCAGCAGCACCCTGGAGCCCGAGGACGACGACGACGACGAGGAGGAGGAGGACACAGTGACGCGGCTGGGCCCCGACGACACTCTGCCAGGCCCTGAGCTGTCGGCGGAGCCCGACGGGCCTCTCAGCGTCAACGTCTTCACGTCCGCCGAGGAGCTGGAGCGGGCGCAGCGGCTGGAGGAGCGCGAGCGGATCCTGCGGGAGATCTGGCGCACCGGGCAGCCGGACCTGCTGGGCAGCGGCACGCTGGGGCCCAGCCCCACGGCCACCGGCACCCTGGGCCGCATGCATTATTACTGACCGCCCGGCTCCCAGTGCAAGGCGCTCTGGAAGCTGGACATGCAAATGAGCCAGAGCTGCCCCCGGACTTTCGGACCGCCCCGCCCCCACGGCTCCCCTGGTGCTATTGGGCATGGACCGCCACCCTCAGAGAGGCACGCTTCCCAGTCCTGCCATTAGAACCCCGGGGCGGGATGCAGGGGCCCCACCCCTCTCTGGGGGACGAGGAAGAGCTGAAGGGACCAATGAAAGCTGCATTCTCAGTGGCTCAGTCTCTCCCTCTGTTACCCCTACACCCGGCGGTCCCCAGTCTTCTGCGAAGGGAGTCCGAGGCCGAGACCCCCGACTCGGCTCCTTTCCCAGCCTGCACCGCCTCTGTGCACACACCTGACGACTAGGCACACCTGCCTGTGTTCACTTCACAGACGGCAGAAAGAAGCACACTCCTCCTACACCCACACTCCACCACCTCCCCAGCCCCGCACACATGCATTCCACACCTACAAATGCGCGGGCACACACAGTGCCCCAGGGTCAGGCATGCATTGCAACCACACAACACACCGGGCCTGGATACCCTAACCTTGGCGCTAAGGTGCTACCGGCCCCAGTGTAACCACGCCTGCTTGGGCTGGGCACTGGGTTCACGTCTGAGCCGAGGTGAGGCCAACGGGGAGGGGTCTGAGCGGGCCTCTCTCTCCCTCCCCCGGAGCACAGCTGGATCCCGGAATCCGGCCCGCTGGGCAGAGCCCGACCCTGCCTGGGCCCCTCCTGCGCGCCGTTTCTCCAGCGTGGGACTGGCGTCCGAAGGAGACACCCTCCCCCCCCCGCCTTCGCCATCCGGTGGCTAAAAATAGCCGCTTGCGCAGGCCTTGGGAACCGTAATGGGAGCCACATGTTGGCCAGATGTGCCCGGGAGAGACCGCCAGGAATGCGGAGGGCCCGCCCCGCCCCCACGGACCAGACCGGCTCAGCGCGCGTGCGAGGCAAAGTTTACTTTCTTGCGTTTCCCAAAGTCGTGTGCAAGGACGTGGGTGGCCCAAGCCAGACGTCCGTCCAGGCTGGGCCACGGCCCCTCGTAGGCCCGCCCTCAGTACGTCTGCGTCTGCGCGTGGACGGAGCCCCGGGCCGGGGCCTTCTGGGTCCTCTGCATCATCTGAGCCTGGGCGAGAGCGGGCGTCAGGGCAGGGCCAGCCGCCAGCCCCCGCCCGCGGTGGACCCTCGCCTCGCCCACCTCCAGCAACCGGCGCTTCTCCCTCTCGCTCTTCAGCTCCTCCCAGATGTCGGTCAGCTTCCTTCTGCGGACCCCAGGCGGAAGTGAGGGCATGGCCGGCCCCTCCCTCCCCACGCCCCTGCCTACCCCTAACTTACTCCAGCTGCACCCCCATCAGCTCCAGCGCCCTCCGTAGAGACTCCACCTCGCCCTTCAGCGTCGTTATATCCACTCTGTCGTTCCTGCTGTCCGTGGGATTTTCCAGGACCGGGGAATGGAGCATGGGAGTCTCTTGGGGGTCTGGAGTTTGCTTGACTGGATGTGGGTTTTGGGGGGCAGGGGCTGTCTTTTTAGGGGGCGCCTCTTCCTTGGGAGCCACCTCCTTTTCGGGAGCTACCTCTTCAGGGGGCACCTCCTCTTTGGGGGGCACGTCTTCTTTTAGGGGCACCTCCTCTTTCAGAGGTGCCTCCTCTTGGGGAGCAGTCTCATCTTTTGAAGCTGCCTCTAGGAGGGTTGTAGCCCCTTCCTGGGGGTGAGGCTTCTCAGAGACAGGCAAGGACCCTGGCTTGGACGCGGACTCAGACTGGGGTGGAGAGCTGTCCTGCTTCTCTAGGGGGCGTTCCATCACACAGAGGCATCTGTCTGAGGAATGAGGCATGTGGCCCTTCTGGGATTCAGCCTCTTTGGCCACAAGAGGCTCAACCTTCTGCAGGGTTTCCTCCACAGAGCAGTGATGGAATCGAGTAGGCGCCCCTTCTTCAGAAAGCACCTGCTCTGGGGGCAAGACCTTTTCTAGGGAGGGGGTCTCATCCCCTAGAGGGGCTGTCTTTGGGTCAGGGACTTCATCCTTAGGTGGGACTTCTGGAGCAGGGGCCTCTGCCACAGAAAAGACCCTCTCTGGAGTGGAGGCCTTATCCAGAGTCAGGGTCTTCCCTGGGGTGGGGGCCTTGTCCTCCACAGTCGGGGTCTTCTCTGGGCTGAGGATTTTATCAGGAGTCAGGATCCTCTCTGGGGTGGGGTGTTCTGGGGTGGGGGCCTTGTCCTCCCGAGTCAGAGTTTTCTCTGGGGTGGGGACTTTCTCAGGAGCCAGGATCTTCTCTGAGCTGGGGGCCTTCTCTGGAGATGGGGTCTTCTCTGGGGTGGCGGTCTTGTCCAGAGGAGGGGTTCTACTCACAGCAGAGGCCTTTGCCAGGCTGCTCTGCTCTTTCTCCTGCAGCAGTGGGGGGTGAAGGCTCAGCTGAGGGCTAGACACCCTGGAGGTTGGAGTCTGGTTCCCCTTGGCCTGGGATCCGCTGCACACCACACCCGTGGGCACCAGCCTCTGCCCAGTATCCCCACTCTCCCACGCCTCCTGCGTCTCACCTGACTGGGTGCAGAGCGTTGCTGGGGAGCCTGGGTTTTGGATCGTTTTCTGCCAGGGTGACACGGACCCCCATTGAGGAAGCTGCCATTGGAGCCTATGAGAGCAGAACCTCAGAGGCCCAAGCCTACTCTGACCCTTAGTCTCTTCCCATCCCTGTCCCTCAGTGCAACCATGCTGTCCTCCAATCCTCCCCCCACTAGAGGAAGGCAGCCCTCACCTGAGCCTCGGGAGGGGAGCTTCTGACTGTCCCTGCTGGCTATTGAAGATGTCCTGGAACACATCCCCATCAGGCCCTGGGGCTGGGGCCAGGAAGGGGCATTTCCTTCGTACCCTCCCCATTCCCCCAACCTCTCCCTCCTCCTTACTTGGCTTTGCTGGGTCCAGTGGGGGCTGTCACCACCTTCTTGACTATAGGGAGGGATGCTTTGGACATCAACTTTTTTGGTTCCTTAATAGGAGCTGGGAGGAGAGAGAGGAGTGAAGCATTCATTCGTCCACTTACTCACCCATCCAGCAGTCGCTGGCCCTGTCTTGTGCTGTGCACAGGGGAATACAGACAGGAGACAAATCATTTGACTGTCTCCTGGGAGCTCCTAGGAAGCTGACCGCCATCATGCCACACAGGCATGGCAAACTGTGGGAGCACCCCAAAAGGACACCTAACAGACAGCTGTCAGAGAAGGCTTTTGGAGAGATGGCTCCCTATCCTGCTAGGTTTTTATCCATACTTTTTCTCACACCTGTCCCCTGCTTAATGCCTATGGCGACTTCCCTGGTTCAGACCTCGTCTCTTTCCCAGACCACAGCAACAACCTTCCTCCGTCCAACTGCCCTCAAACTTCGTCTTCTCCATCTCATTCACTCCCTAAGAGACCTCACCCAGTCTTAGAGCTTGAATGATCATTAATAAGCCCACGACTCCCAAATTTTCATCTCCAGCCGCTGCTTCTTCCCTGAACTCCAGACTCATATCCATCCTACTGCCCTCTCAATACTTCCACTGGAAGAGTTCATTGGCACACACTTAACATACCCAAAACCAGTCTCTTGCTTCCCATCCCCTGTGCCCCTTGAATCTGCCCCTTTCCCTGTGCTCCCGAGTGCTCAGACGACAAAATGTAGAGACCTCCTGACTCCTTTTATTTCCTTCTGCCGCACATCCAAGCCATCAGCAAATCCTTGTCCACTTTACCACTGGTATTTTCCCGAATCCCATCACTTGTCGCCACCCCACCGCCAAGTGCTCCGCATCAAGTCACCACCACCTTCACCTGACTATTACAACAGCCCCCAACCTGGGCCTGGGCTGCACCCACCCTGCCTGTCGTGTGTTCTGCTCACAGCAGCCAGAGCAAGCTCGTGTGCTATTGAGGAAGCCGACATAAATAAAGGAAAATGTGTAGCGTGTTAGCGTTATTAAGTGTTATTGATAAGAATCAGCAGGGGTGTGTACAATTTTAAATGGGGTGGTCAGAAAAGCCACAAAGGTGACATCAGAGCGAACACCTCAAGTCAGTCACACACAGTGACATTCACATCCTTAGACACACAAACAGCCACTCTGGCATAAGCACACACGCTGGCATTTACTCCTGCACACACATCATCACACATAGACACGTACCAAGCCCGACAGTGGGGAGGGGCAGGGGTTCTACAGCCAGACACCAGGCGTTGAATTCCAGCTCCGTTTTTTGCTGCTTGTGTGATAATTTGGGCAAGAAACATGTGCCCCAATTGTCTTCAGCCATAAAACTCGGATAATAATAGTACACACCTTGTAGGGCTGTTGTTGAGGTTTGAGTGAGTTAATACATATAAGTTGCTCAGAAGACCGTCTGGCAGATAGACAAACTCAGTAAATGTTAACTTTGACTTCTGCTTCTTGTAGTATGGCTGATTAGGTGCTTTTAAAGGGCCCTCCCACTAGAGAGGAGTAATAGCCTGCTTAGGACACAATTGGAGGCATTGTTGGGCGTAAAAGAGGTAGGGGAAGTCCACAAAAAAGGGAAGAGCTGGGGCCAGAAAGGTGGAAAGAGGGCAGCTTTGCTCTGCGGCTGCTGAGCCTGGGGTCTGTGGTGCAGAGCAAGGCTCTCCCTTGGTCACCACACACCAGAACCCAGTAGCCACACAGCAGCGCCACCATTGTGCCACCTTTCTCCAGGACGACTGAAGTGTTCTCTGGCTACTGGCAGAAGTGGAAGCAAATCCTCTCTGGAAGAAGTCTTCCCCTACTAAGGCCTGCAAAGACTCCTACAGATTAAGATCAAGTCATGAGCTAACAGAAATCATAAAACACACAGGAAGGCAGGTCACGGAGAGTGGGAGTCAACACACACAACACACAGCGGATACTGGAATTGTCGGGTAGCTTAGCTATGTATAAAATATTTGAACCTATGGGCCAAGCACGGTGGCTCACACCTGTAATCCTAACACTCTGGGAGGCCGAGGCGGGAGGATTGTTTGAGCTCAGGAGTTTGAGACCAGCCTGAGCAAGAGTGAGACCCCTTCTTTACTAAAAACAGAAAAAATTAGCCAGGCATGGTGGCAGGTGTCTGTAGTCCCAGCTACTTAGGAGGCTGAGGCAGAAGGATTGCTTAAGCCCAGGAGTTTGAGGTTGCTGTGAGCTAGGCTGACATCACAGTACTCTACCCAGGGTGACAGAGACTCTGTCTCAAAAAAAAAAAAAAAAAAATTGAAGCTATGTATAAAATATTTGAAGAAATTAAGAATGTGACTGCAACAAAGTACCAAGAGGGGCCAGGCATGGTGGCTCATGCCTGTAATCCCAGTACTTTGGGAGGCTAAGGCATGAGGATCACTTGAGGCCAAGAGTCCAAGACCAGCCTGAGCAACCTAGTGAGACCTCATCTCTACAAAAAATAGAAAAACCAGCCAGGTATGGTGGCATGTGCCTGGGCAACAGAGCAAGACCCCGTCTATTAAAAACAAAACAAACCAAAAAAACCCAGAAGCACAAAAGTGTCTAATAGCAGGAGGAGACCAGATACATAAATTGTGATAAACTCCCTACATGGGATATTATACAGCAGAGAAAAATAAATGAACTATATCCGCACACAACAGGGACGGATCTTAGAAACACAATGTTGATAAAAACAGCAAGTCTCAGCAGACTATAAACATATGCTACCATTTTTATAAAGCTCAGAAGCAAACAAAAATAAATTTAAAATTTAGTGATACATTGTTTAGACACACATATATATAAGAAAAATTCAAGGGAATTACACACATAAAATTCAAGACCATGGTTACCTTTGGGGTGGGGGAAGTGAGGGATGGGAAAGGGAAGGAGCAAGCCACTGGTGATGTTCTAGTTCCTGGGTTTCGGTGACAGATCGTGGGTGTTCATTAAGTTTTATAGCATACATATTATATATATTTTTGTCATGTGTCAAGTATTAAAGATAAATAAAAAGACATTCCCACAGACACCTATACAAAAACTATTCACTGACACATTTATATACACACAGCCTCATAGACTCAAGACACAAAGATCCATACATTTCCTTACAAAATGAAACAAAGCTATACGTGCCGAGAGCCACATTCTCAAGACACACAGAGAAACGTTAACCGATTATCATGCGCAAACTGACTCACACACTGGTTTGTTGATTTGCCTACATTCCCATCAGGCTCCTGACCCACAGGAGAGGGAGCTCCTACGCACGTGTGCTAGACCACTGGGGAGCTGTAGGTGTTTATGGGCAACTGGACTGGTGGGGTCTTCCAAAGAGCACCCCCCAATCCCAGGCTACCCAGGCACCCACCTGATTCCTGAGATACCACTTTCCGTGGAACGAGCTTCTTGATCTACGCAGAAAAGAAGTACAGGTTAAGCATCCCTAATTCCAAAATCTGAAATCCAAAATGCTTCAACATCTGAAACTTTTTGAGTGCTGACATGAAGCCACAAGTGGAAAATTCCATTCCTGACCTCATGTGACAAGGTACAGTCAAAACCTTGTTTCAGGCCTGGTGCGGTGGCTCACGCCTGTAAGCCTAGCTCTCTGGGAGGCCGAGGCCGGCAGATTGTTTGAGCTCAGGAGTTCGAGACCAGCCTGAGCAAGAGTGAGACCCCGCCTCTACTAAAATTAGAAAGAAATTAATCGGCCAACTAAAAATATACAGAAAAAATTAGCCGGCCATGGTGGCACATGCCTGTAGTCCCAGCTACTCGGGAGGCTGGGGCAGTAGGATCACTTGAGCCCAGGAGTTTGAGGTTGCTGTGAGCTAGGCGGACGCCACGGCACTCACTCTAGCCAGGGCAACAGAGTGAGACTCTGTCTCAAAAAAAAAAACAAAAAAAACCTTGTTTCATGCACAAAATTATTAAAAATATTATATAAAATTACCTTCAGGCTAGGTATATAAGGTATATGTGAAACATAAACGAATTTCATGTTTAGATTTACGTCTCATCCCTGAGATATCTCATTATGTATATGTAAATATTCTGAAATCCACAACACTTTTGGTCCCAAGCATTTCCGATAAGGGATATACAACCTGTATTAGAATCCCAAGTGGAACCTCCACATATCTAAGTCCACCTTCATTTAGGGGTGACCCTCCAGCTGGGTCCAGGCAGTGCCATACCCCCTAGCTGTTTTTAGGGAACTCCATACCCCTCCAGCTGTGTCCCAACTTTGTCCAAAATACCCTGCCCCTGCCACCTGAGTATCTGGCTCTGTACTCACTGGGGGTGGTGGGAGCACAAAGTTGTCTGGAAAAACACCTCTTCTGCCTTGACACTCTCCTTCCCACCAGCCCTTATCCTCTGTGGTCTGGGAAAGCAACATGTCAGGGAGGAAGTGAGCCAGGACCCCCAAGCTCCAGGGCCCCGCCCCTTCTCAACACCCCCTTCCCTGGGCACTCCCTGCCCTGTTCCTCTCACACCTTCCTCAGTACTTTCACCACGTCTCCTCTCCGAAGTGCCAGCTCGTCTGGGGCCTCAGGCTGGTAGTCAAACAGGACCCTGTAGGTCTCAGGGCGGGAGACTGAGGAGAGGTCAGTCCACTGAAGCCAAGCCTCCCCCATCAGTCAGCAGCCTAACCTCCATCTGCCTAACCGGTCTCCCTCCCCCAAGTCAGAGTAGCTTGGGAGTAGGGCGGGGGACACTTTGGCTGGCTGCTCACCTGTCCGAAGGTAGTCTGGAGGGCTGTCATAGGTCAGGCTGCTCAGCTAGTTGGGGCAGGGGGAGGGAGGAACAAGTTGAGCCTCCAGCCACTCCAAGAGGAACTCACCATCTCTATGCCCACTGACCCAATTTACCTTGGGAGGCCGCTGGGGACCAGGACTGATTGAAGGCATATCTGGGTGACCAAGGCCTGGTGGGGGACAGTGAGGTTAGGGAAGATGATAATTCACAGGTTAGATCATGGGTGAGGGTCAAAAGGGTCACAGGGTCAGGATATGTGGATCACAGGCTCATGCCACCGGGAGGGTCACTGGAGATTGCAGAGTTTGGTCCCAGGGGGTCACAGGGTCGAGGTCTCACTTGGGGGCCCACTGTCCAGCAACTCCACAAAGTTGGATGGGAAGGCGCCCAGCTGCCCGTTCTTCTTCCCCAGCCACCAGCCGTCCTCAATCTGGGGAGAGGGGGAGGACGCAGGGGCATCTGGTTCTATCCCAAGGGTCAAATCTTCCACCCTTAGCTCTGTCGGAGGACCCCATCCTCCCTTGCTCCTTCACCGCCCATCTCTGTGCCCCTCACGGCTCCCATCGCCCACACCCTCACTTCACCCATCCCCCTCACCCAAATCCTCCCATACCTCCTCCCCTCACCTCCTTTATCACTTCCACAATCTCCCCAGCTTGCAGCTTCAGCTCGTCCGCCTGCTCCGGGCTGTAGTTGAAGTTCACTTTGCACCATCTTTGGGGGCCCCGAGATTTGGCGGGGTGACCTGGAGTCAGACAAGAGCGCGGCAGCTTGAGCCGCGTGCCCCAAGTCCGCTGAGCTGGGGGAGGGCCACAGCACCCCTCAGTACCTCCAGGCCCCGCCCTAGGGCGGAGCATTGTGCTCGAGAACCAATCACGGGCCGCAGGCCGGCTTCGCGGCCCCTCCCAGAGCCGCGTCCCTCACGGCGAGCGGGGGCCGCCCAGGCAGCGCTGGGTCCGCGCGCCCGCCCACCCGCCCACCGGCGCTTACCTCGGCGGCGCGCACAGCGCGGTCTCTGCGCCTCTCCGGCGCCGCGTAGACTCTCTGGGATCTCCTGGGAATGAGGGCCGGGGAGGGCGCTCTCAGCTCCAGGGCGGCGCACGCCCAGACCCCCAGCCCGCCCCTGGCCCGGCCTCACCTGCACTAGGTGCTCAGGGAAGAGGCCATAATAGCCCCCCAGCTCTCCGCGCAGCCACCCGCGTGCGGGCCCGTCGCGCACCTGCCGGACCACGTCCCCGGGCGCCAGACTCAGCTCGTCCCCCTTCTGCGCGCTGTATCCGGCCAGGACCAAAACCTCTGCGGGCAGAGGACAGGGCTGGGACGAGGCTCAGTAAGGCCCAGTCGGGACAGCTGGCCGTGGCAAGCGCGCTCCTGGACGAGTCCCTGGCTCCGTGTAGAGGACAGCGGAGTGGGGTGGTGGTGTAGGCTTTTGCCGTTTCCACACGGCTGCAGAGGAGCCACTCAAAACTCTCCGCACATACCCATGGCTTCCCGGACGCCCTCCAGAGCCTGGCCGGTCCCGCCGGTGGCCGAGTACTGGGTCCGCGTAGGGTGGGACGGGCCGCGAGATTGTGAAGCAAAGGAGGCGTAGACGCAAGCCGATAGGTCGGGCTCCAGGTGCTGCGAGTGGGTGTGGGAGAGGGGGCGGCCCAGCTCAGCAGGTTTGGCCCCCAACCCAGGGGCGAGGACGACTCCGGGGTCCCTGGCCTGTGCAAGGGTCATAACTCCCTCTAGGCTCTTCCCCGCCCACCTCAATTTTAGTCTAGGTGCCACTCCCCTTCTCCCAGCCTTGGCCCGGAGGCTCCCAACCACAGTTTCCACAGATCCTTCCATGGCCCACTCTCTCCCAGGTGGCAGGATTTTAGCTGCAGGGGAAGAGGTGGGGAGAGGCACATACCAGGGTGGGGCCCGCCCGCTGGTAGCAGCCGCTCTAAGCCAGCCCTGAGTGGAGGAGATAGCTGCTCTTGCCAGCGCAAAGACACAGCTGGTCTACTTTAAAACCTCCGCTTTCCTACAAGGCGCACCCCTCCCTGGTCCCACTCCTTCCCCCGCCAAGAGGAAAGAGAGAGCAAAGACCCCAGCTTTGGAGCTGCAGGGGCCAGGCTGGTTTCAGAAAACACCTCCAGATTCTCCCTGGGGGTTAGGCAGTTAAGAAAGAACTTTACGAGCTTACAAGGCTCCCATTCACAGTCAAACCTGGAGCTGGCTAGAGTCCGAAGGTTAGGGCCCACCTACAGCCGGTCCCATGTGGGACAGGCTAACTTTCAGGTAATCTTCCTGCTCAATGAACACAGAAAGCTGAGCCTGCTAACCACGCCCCTTGACTTTGGCCCCACCACGAAGAAAGCCGGAGTCCTGAGCCATGACACCAGTGAAAATATCTGGTTCTCCTGGGGTGGCCAAGGTACAGGATGAAAACCACTGCAGTGGGAATGAGAAGTTCTTGCCTGGCAGAGGGAGAGCTGAGGCTCCCGGGGAACAGAAGCAAGTGTGGGGCTTGTGAGGATGCAGCTCAACAGCAGGCTGGGCACAAGCTTCCACAGGCATTTTCTCTTTTAGGGTTCCTGAAACTGCTGTGGAGGTATCTACCACCCCCACCACACACACACTCAGGGTGACAATGACCAGAGCTCATTTACATCTGCCACTTCATTTATTTTTTTATTTGCAGGAGGAGTTGAAACAAATTTTAACGGAGATTTTCATTTTTTTTCCCCTAAACATGAATCATTCAAGAAAAACCAACTTAACTATAGAAATGTAGCAAAGTAAGGGGAAAGAAGCGCAACAACCCAAGAGGCAAAGGCTGGGGGGAGAGATGGGCGCAGTCCGCATATAACATATGCATAAATGCCTATGATCCACCCGCTCTGGACCGCCTCCCCAGAAGGCAAGCACAAGGACCCATTTTAAGAGGATGTTTCCCCGCCCCCCAAACATCTGAGAATGTTTCAACTTAAAGCTTAAGGTTAAAAAGAAAAAAAAAAAAACAAAAAAACCCCAAAGAACCCCATGAACCACCCAGCCATAACCACCTTCCTTAATCGATCATAGGAGTTTCCTTTCATTTTATAAAAAGATTAATAAAAAATATTGAAAAAATTATTTTCTCATCTTATATTTGTAAAGATAATAGAATTCATAAGTTTCTTAGAAAACAGACCAGAAACTGCCCTCCAGTTTCCACCCCTGCTGCTGAGAGGATCAGCACGACTAGAAAGTTTGGGATGCTGGAGCTGCTGGTGGAGAATGGGAAGCCCAGCCCAGAAGAAATCAGAAAACACGGGCATAGGGGCATGTGGGATGTGGCTAGGAGCAACTCCACGTGATACATGGCTGCACGGAAAAGGGGAACACAAGGTGGTCAGAAAGGCCTTAAACTCCTCCTTGACATACAAAACCGGTTTTTACAAAGATCCAAGCAGTTTGGTCCCAAACTGAGGTGAACACTTCAATGTTTATTCACATGCTTTGTTTTCTCTTTTAAGAATCAAAGTTGCCCAAATTAAATCTTTCTAATATTACTACAGATGCCTAAAAAAAGAAAAGAACAAAAAAAAAAAAGAAGGGCTTTTAAAATCAGGACAGGGAAGAAGAGATTGAAAACCATCAAATTAGTCCTCTTAGCTCCAAATGAAATGAAATTAAGAACAAAACTGTTGGTTTCTAATAGGGAACAAACCAAAATCCAAACATCACTCTCCCTCCCTACCCCTGCCCCCACCCCTCACACCAACAACAAATGAGAAACACAGCTAGAGCCCAATGTGTTGTGTTCTGCTCAAGAGCTGGGCCTGACCCCAGGCTCCACGGCCAGCCTCCTCTGTCCAGTGGGACACAGCGCCAGGGATGCTTTCCGCTGTAGTAGGATTCTGCATGGCTGGTAGGAGGTGGGGGTGGGACTATCAGAATCTTCTTGAGGCTCCTGTCTAGCTCCTCACCAGCCATCTTCCCAGCACCTCTCCCCCCTGGGCCAGGGATCACGTCCAGAGCGGCTCCTACTCAGTTGTGGGCTGTAAATTGTCCTTCTCTTCTCGGTTCTCTGTCCCACTCTCGTCGTCTTCAATCTCCCCTTCCTCCCCACTGAACTTGTCATGGGCCCATTTGGGGCTGGTACTGGATTTCCGGAACATGAACCGGCCCCGACCCCGGGGAAAGGCTCCTCGGCCACGGCCCCGGCTCACCCACTTGTCACTGCCTTCGCCTTCACGGTCATCATGCTGAGGGGAAAGAAAATTGCCATCAGTGCCAGAGCGAACAAGAATTGGGCAGAACTCTCTTTTCCACACCCACCCAAATGTGCCTTTCCCAAAAGAACCAGTGCCCTAACCCACCCTTCTGCTCCTTTTCTGCCCTTCTCCCTGTCCCTCACTCCCAAAATGCAATGGTTCAGAGCCAAGAGAATATTAGTGACTTAGGAGTTCTAAGGTAATATAGCCTGGGCATTCTAATGATGATGATGATGATAAAACCTTCACTGAGCACTGAAGTTTAAGACGCGTATGTGTGTATCTCATTTAATCCTCACATCTGCCCTATCACTATCACCCCCCATAATGCAAACAAGGAAACAGGCTTAGGAACCTTAAGCAATTCTCCAAGGACAGGTTTGAGAAAGCCAATCACGCTAAAACGTGAAAACTATGTCTGAACTGGGTTGTTAGGCAGTTAAGAGAGGAAGCAATACTTAGACTCTATAGCTGAGGCTCTAGCTCTTCCTGACCTTCTAGCCTCAGCCTCCCATCTTGTATATCCTCTTTAGTTTTGTGCAAGAAGGCAGCGTGGCAAAGTAAGAAAAACACTTAACCTACATCTCAAACAATGCCTGCTCTTGCAATCCCACGGGACAGAAGGAGAGATCCAATGAAAAAATGAGAAAGCATTTTGAAAACCAGAAGTTGTTACCTCATCAACCCCATCACTTCAAAGAGTCTAAACCACCCACTCACACACGCCTTAGGCTCTCAGAGGTCCGCTCAGCTAAAATGCCAGCTTCCTCTGATCAAGGCTGCTTGTCTGCCACACTAAATGAATCAGGTTGGCAATGCTCTTGCAAGTGGCCAATGGGACAGGGGTGAGGGGATCTGTATGGCATTTAATCCCTCCCCTACAGCAGTCCCCTTCCGACCAGCCACAACTGCAATATGCCTGTACATGCATTAAATCACAATTTTGGACAAACCAATTTAAGGCCTTGGTTCAGCTACGATATGTGCCCAAAGGCCCTCTGGCCCTTCCTGGTTATCCCCAGACACATACCAAGTAATACTTCTTGCTTTTGGGTGTGTACTCTGGGTCCCATTCTTCTTCCCGGTTTCGCTTTTGAAAATCGTTGTTGCTGTTGTTGTTATTGTTACCAGAGTAGTTACCTCTGCCCCAGCCTCTCCCTCTGGCTCGAAACTGGGGGGACAGGAGAGACACAACATACGATCATGTCAGGAACGGGAAAAAACCTCCCTGCATTCTGTTCACACATATTTCTGGTATGGAATAATAGGCAGCTGTCCTCCAGTCATATGCTGGTCAACTGGTCTCCAGCCATTCCCTTTCTGCTCAAGTCTATAGCCAAGACAGATGATAAACATGGCCCAAGGGTCACCCTACAAACAGCAGGAATCAAGGCAAGTGGGGGAAGTTCTGAGACCAGAAGTCGTAAGAGGCTTTCTATGAACAGAAAAATAACTAAATATGGAAAGCCTGGGAAATCTAAGAGGGAAGAACCAAAGATACTGGGGTCTAGATATTAGATTGCTTACGTCAGAGGCAACAAAGCCAGTATTCTGATGAAACAAGGTTGAGAACTGGTGGGAACAAGGGGCTTAGAGAGAAAGGGGAAGAGGGAAGGGTCTTACAAAGTTTCCTCGAGCCCTGCCACCTCCTCTTTCACTTGGACCCACGAAGTCTTTGGTCCCTAGTCTCGATTTGTCAAAGCCCGTGGTGCTCTCCTCTCTTTCCTCTGTCTCCTCAGTGTACTCTTCTGCTTTGTAGGAGTGAGATGACTGGGAGGAAGAGGAGGATGACCTGGACCGGTCTCGTGCTCTCCGGTGCTTCCTATTAAGAGAAGAGCTAGGAAAGTCAATAAGCTCACAGGGGACAGCCCTTGGCTAGGGCCTTGTGTATAAGCAGCACAGAATAATCAGGAGTGTGTCTGTGATGAAGAAACTGAGGATGAGTAACCTAAACAGCTCAGCCCCAACCCACCCACCCAGGATACCTGGGGCACCTCTTCCCAATTCTGTCAGTCATGTTCAATAACACATCTGTCTGAGTCTGTGACAAACACATGACATACACAAGAAGAGGAACAAAACACAGTCCCTGGCCTCCCGTAGCTGGGTCTAAGACATATGCAAGGATTAGAAAGGGAGAAGGAAACTGACAGTGTACTGAGAAGTACGATGCACCCGGTACTGGGCCAGAGGCTTTGTGTATGACCAGCTGTCAGTGCTTTATATCACCTTTGGTTCTCACAGGAATACTGCCTGTCTTACGGGGTTGCTCTAAAAATTAAATAAACAGTGTGTTTAAACACTTTACATCGAATAGCCAGCATGCAGTAAATGGCAATATCATTCAGCATTATTCCTCCCACTTTATAGACTGGAGACTCAGGTGACAGAGCAGAACCCAGATGCCAACCTAGCTTTAATTATACCACGACTCCGCATTACCACCTCCCACCGAGCTCAAACAGGTTATGTTACTAAGACTAGGATCTGGCGAAACTCTTCCCAGAGTTATTTCCCTTCCCTTCCCTTCATCTAGGGGAAATTACAGACTAGGGCAAATTAGCTTAATACGATGAGTCACTGTCTATGTACTAAGGTCGGTGCCAGCCCTGCCATGTGGTTAGCAGAGGTTATCAAATGCCTCTAAGGTGGCGGAAAGGCCAGGCTCCCAGGACAGAAGAGGACTTCTAGGGAAAAAACACCCAAGTGTCCGTAACCTATCATTGTCTTCCTCCCTTCCCTCAGTCCTCCGTTATGAAAAGCAGCCCGCCTTCCACCCCCTACCCACACTCGTTCTTCCATCTACTCATAAAATGGAGAAACTGAAGTTAGTGTCATAAAATTCTCGTAATTCAGATGCATAACTCTGACCTCACTAAAAATCAGTGCTATTCCAAGAGGTTTTCTATAGTAAGACTCTCAAAAGGCCCCAAATTTGAGTCTTAGCACTCTTATTAGCTATGTGACCTGGTTAAGTCATGCTTCACAGTTATATAAGAAAGAGTTCTTATAAACTGTAGGGTGCTACATTAATGAGAAAAGTGAATTATCTATAATTTTTTTCCCTTGCCTCAAATCATAGAACATCAGGGTTTGCAAGAGACTGTTCAAGGTCACACAGCAAGTCAGAGGTAGGCATGTGTTTCAGGGAGAGGAATCAGAATTGGTTATCCAGACCCGACCCTGAAATGCTTGGGGAGTCCTGCTCCCTTTCCACTGCGGCAGCCTTGAGGACTACTGCACCGACACTTCCATGCCCTGCTGAGGATTATCAATCAGGTCCTTTATGGGCAGACCTGGAAGCTGCTAGGGCTCCTAACACATGAGGCATAAGTAACAGAGTGGAACAGAAAACAAAGTAGAAAAAAAAGATCTGAGGTTTGATGTTATTAATAGCTGATACTTGTGTGATATTAAACAAATTATTCTGAGCTTAGCTTCTTTTATCTTTCAAATGGGCAAAACAGGTATTAAACCAACTGTTAATTTATCTCAAAGAGTTGTTATCAGAAAACTGGTATGTATCTTCTGATGCTGGGCACTAAAAATTAAAAAGAAAAGAAAATGCATATAAAAATGCATGGCAGCTGAAGTTCAGAAATAGAAGAAACACCGCTTCTTACTGGAAGGTGTCAACTTAAGCTGTGCTACTTTTGATGAGACATGATTGAAGTCATGGAACTTTCAAAAATGTAAACAAAAAACATCAGGACCTTGGTATGAAGCTTGCCCTACAAAGTTCAACAATGCCACCTTTGTTTAAGGAATATTTGGAACACCTCTCTTGAAACTATCTGTGAAACTAATTTAAAAAACATCAACAATCTTGTTCCATCTAGTTCCACATTGTTTCTTTGACTAAACAGAGTTACTACTTGACAATGACTTTGAGCCATTTCTAAAATATAACTTCCCCATGAAAATTTGCAGTGAGAAAGAACGTGTCTCAAACAACTACAAAAGGAATTCCCAAATGATTCTCTACATCATCCCTGTAAGTCAAATTAACAGATTCATGTCTCCCACGAAGCCTTCTCTGGACAAGGATTACATTTTGATGCACAAGTTCAGTTTTAAAACTAGGGACCCTGCTTGCAGTTACATAGTACAAAAGAAGAAACACAAGTTGTTATAATTCCTAACCCCAAAGCCACCTAGCTTGAATGGTGTGGTGGTGTACAGCCCAAAGGGGCAGAGTCTGAATAGGGTGACAGACAGGGGCTTACGTACTTCTGCTTCTTTGATCCTTTATGAGTTTTCTCTGTTTTCTCAGCTGATCTTTCCCTCGAGTGGCTTGAGTCTCGGGAATCCACTGATTCTCTTGATTTACCTCGTTTAAGATCTCTCTCCTTATGTTTTTTACGACGTTCAATATCAAGGCGGAGATCAACAGGATCATCTTTGTATTTTCCCTCAGCCTAACAAAAGAGAAGTCAAAATTAAGGTTTTTAGGATTCAGGGCTGCCAACTCAACCACCCCACAAACTGTGGTTTTTTACTCCAATGTAGGGGTGCAAAGAAGCACTGGGAATGTGAGGCACCTCACTCAAGCTTGGGAGGGATGCAGGATGTCCCACAAAAGTTATTTCATGAGGATCCCTTAAAGCACCCAAACCAGTTCCCTAAAACAATGAGGACAGTAGCCTTCTGAAAATACCATATATTGATCTCGCTTTGTTGCTTCTGTGGCCCACTAATGACTGTCTAGTCTAAAAGTTGAGAAGGCTAAAAAGTTAGCTCTGGAAGGTGGAGGGTTGAGCTGGTTCAGGCTTAGTCTCCACTAAGAGTAGAAATGCTCACCTTCCCCTACCTACACTGTAGCAGTCACCCATGGCTTATCCTCTACTTGGAATTATCTCTGAGGACTGAGTCCAGAAAGAGACAATGGAAGATTTAAGCAGCTTTCCAAAATGCTGAATTATACTGAGAAATTTCTCTACAAGACATATCAAAAACTATAATGGAGAATTCACAAACTGGCAGTACCAGGTCAAAGTCTACTTAAAAAAAAAAGGGGAGAAGAAAAAAAACTTTTTTGTTAACTTTCTAGAAAGTTTAACACATCAGGATATGCTGCAGATACAGTAGGAACCCAGGAGCAGCAAAAGTACACGAGCCCAGACCACCACAGGAATGGCTTTCAACAATTCTCGGGAAACTCAGTGGGGACAAAGATGCAAGGTAGTTTCAGGGACATTATACAACAGGATTTGTCTCAAGGAAGTAAATCTTCTCTAAAGGAAGGAGAAATGAGCAGTTCACTCTGTATTAACACTGTACTTACATGAACTACTAAACTTTTTGAAATAAAGTTTAACAGCAGGAGTAACAGAAATAGTTTTATTACTATTTTATTACTTCATTTGTTTCTAAGAGAAGGAATGAGGCCTCCTCTGTATCTTCCAAGATCAAAAAAGACAAAAAGACCAATGCAGCTGCTGCTCCCTTGGGCAGTACTGACAGCAACTCTAATGAGTTGAGTTTTTGAGGCATGGAGGATGAGATCTCTTCTGATATTTCAAAACCTTGGGTTTGACATGGTTAGTGCCAAGCTGATGGGTACTTGGAGAAAGAGAAAAAGGGGAGGGGAAAGAAGAGAGATTGCCCAAGAGTGCCTCATCACATTCGACCAACAAGATAAGTTTGTTTGGAGAACTTGAAAATTAATATTTTTAGAAAAGGTTTCAGCAGCAACAGAAGAGCCATCTCTAATTTTAAATTTCAACTGTATATGTGAATGAAGATCAATAAATACTAAGACTTTAAAACCCAATCTAGTTATTTCACAGTAAAAGATTGCATACAAGCTTTAACCTCTTAATAACAGTGTTTACGTGCACATCACTGCAAATGTAGCTGGGCCATCAAAGTAATGTTTAGCTTTAAAGTAACAGTAACCGACAGATGACAGATATGGTACAATGTTAGAAAAAAACTGGACCAGCTGTTTAAAACAGGCTACTCAGTTAAGATATGAATATTTCACTCTCCTCTGACATGCATGTCTTTTTGAAATCATGGTTGGAAATAGTGCATGTATACAGTTGATTTGATAATACTTACAAGCAGAAAAATATCACAAAAAGTTTCTTCTCTCATCATGGGCACTTGTTCCAAAACTCCTCTCTTTTTTTTCTCAAGCTCACCTCAACAGACTTTGGGGTCATTTACCATATTCTAACCACTTCACAAAGGTTGTTGATACATTTAATAAAAATTAACCCTTTGTAGTTCATTTTTAGAATTATGCCCATCCTTAAAAGAAAAACACAAACTTAAGTAGAGAGTAATTTAAACAAACACATTTCTGTCAAGTTCATGCCCAACGCACTCATTTTGTTGGAATTACTGATCAAAGCAACAGTTCACCTTGTAGCCAGGTTCCCGGGGACTTTTCATTTCATCATGAGCCAAACCATGTTTTCTGAATGTACTGGGGGAAATGTCTATCCTCCTAAAATTGAAAACACAAACACTATACAATGTTCCATAGTGTGAAAATACTAATGGTAATATTCTAGTTCCTAAGTTGGGTAACAGACTTATAGGCATTCCTTTTTATCTTGTTTCATAACTTATGTACGTTATTATTTACATTCTTTACTTATATACTTATACTTTCCCATAGCCAGGGATAGGAATACACACACACACACACACACACGGAGTCTCAAGTTTCCAAACTCTAACATAAGTTAGAGGATTTCTGTTCCCTGCCAGTTTTGTTCCTTCCTGCTACAGGCAGTAAAATGGACTCACTCACAACCATGCCTGTTATCTCATCTATAGCCCTATCTATGCCGTGCTAACCTCCAAGAGCAGTTTTTATCTTGAGAATTAGAAGAAATGGTCCCATTATTCCTCTATAAGATTAGGTCTAGGTGCGAAGCAGCTGCCTGGAATGACATACATCTGGACAGATCCTAAATCCAAGGCTATTGTATAAACATGGTCCTTCTACCTAACTTGACAGGTTCAAGAGTTAACTACTGAGGAATTAAAGATAAGGCCAACTTTGTTTGTAGTCCCTATTTGCTGGAAAGATTTCCACAACCAAATGGGATATTCTTTAAACCAGCTGAATTTTAAATCCTTTGAGATAATCCTACAAGCTGCCCCCCTCCACTCCCCAGGCAAATTTGTCCAAAAGAATAGAACTACCCATGATAGTTCAAACTGCCATGAAATAGATGGGTTTGCTTAAAGAAACTATTATAGCATTTATGCTACAGAAAGCTTACAGTAATCTCAGGTTACCATTTGCCAGCTCCAAGAATACAGCAGTTCATCTACATCAAGAGAGCTGTTTTTCTCAGGCCCCAAAGGGGAGAAGACCATAGTCCTCAAAGCATATCCCCCCTTCCATTCTCAAATATACATGCCCACAGCTATCCTAGAAGGCTGGAGGATATTACCCTAAGTTTTATCAGTAGCAGAATTTAACAAGATGAGTTCAATATCTGATTAAGAAGCCTTTTATTACAATCTCCAGTGTAAGGCTGAGGTCCTCACCTGTGTATCTCTGGGCTTTTCTTGTTTTTAGCTGCCTCCTGCTCAGTTCCTCTCTTTAGGTATTTAGTAAAGCGTTCATGCAATGTCATTCCTGAGGACCCAAAGTGATGCTCTGTTGGGATTTAAAGAAACATTGTTATGCTACCAAAGACAGACACAATCAATGTTCAATTCTTCTGCATGAACCTGTAGCCACAGAGATGGGACTAAAGTAGTGAAATACACGCAACAAATATAATGAAAAGAGGAGGGGAAAATGGCCAGTTCAGACACAACCTAATGTTAGGCAATGGATTTCCACCATAGCTCCCCTATCTTAGGACATGGATACACAGACAGAGAAACCTGGAGCTTACTTCCCTTTGAAACACAGCACCAACTCTTCCTTGAGTTTAAATTTCAGCTTCTATACATCACTTCTGTTAACCATTCCCTAACCTGCCCATCTCCATTTGCCCAGAGGATGACAGAATACTTTGGGGAAGAAACTCATACCAGTAGGTCCGCAAGAGACCACTAGAAAGGGAAAAGACAGAGGTGCTGGAAAAGCAATTTTCCTAATAGCTCCTAAGTTTTTGAGCATTTTAAACTTTCACCTTAAGGATTTTTACCTATTATCATCACAGGTTGCTAGCATTTCAAAACGTTCAGCTCTATAACTAAAATGTGGAAACTTCTTCCTGAAAGGAATTTCCTTCAAGCCAGCTTCTAGCTTCAAAGGCCCTTTAGATGAGATACAGGATCCACAAAAGCTCCCTTATTCACCCACTCATCGTTCTGCTTATAACAGAGAAAGCTAAAAGTGTGGAAAGGGAGACTGAAGCAGGCTGGGGTCTGGACTCACCTTTAACGTGGTGAACAATGGTCACTATATGCTGAGCAAACAGTTCTGAGGGGCTACGCTGAGACTGAGCTGACTGTATGTGCTGGAAAATGGAACGAAATTCCTGTTCCTTTTTGTTGCTATGGACTAGATCCCGACAAAGTTTGCGTTCCTGAGCCAATAAGCCACTGGGTCTGTAAAAGAAACAGGAGGAGACCAAATGTAACAAGAACACTTAAACCATAAAGATACTGTTTTCCCCAAAGAGTTTTAAATCTATCCACAAAGCTCCTTTTTCTCTTCCTACCAAATTTCAAAGTAACCTCAATGTGTCCTAACTATAGAAAAGGGTATCCAAAATCTCTCTTCCCTTTCTTCACTGGGAATCTTTCAGTAGGGTGAAGTGTTAAACCTCAATGATTGTTTTTGGGGTTACTGCTGGTTTTAACAATATGACAAATGAGAAGTTATACTAAAAGATCAACTAGCTTGGCCAGTTAAAGCCATTCAGGGAGGTGACAGCAAGGAGGAGGAGTGAGACGTGGCTGGAACACTGCTCGAGCAGACTTCCAACCAGCTGGGTAGTTACACCAAGGGAAAAACAGTCGGCTGGGCCTCACCATTCTTTCCTGAAGCTGGGGGTTTAGGGGTGTATTTGCTCCCTCAACTCTAAAATTGCTATTGTTATTTGATGGTGATGCCTGGACTGGTGACCCAGCTAAGAATGAAGAAGTGGATCCTGGATGGCTTCACGCGCAAAAAAAATTTTAAACACACACAAAAAAAGTCTTTTGGGGAGTTGGGGTGAGGGGACATCGTGATAAACGGAGAGCGAGAGAGAAGCACAGGGGACCCAGTAACCAAGACAGTCAGTCACTAAGGACTGAAAAGACACTTTACCACCTCTTTTCTCCTGGACTGCTTTGTAAGCAATCACTTGGAAATTCTCTTTCTTATGGCAGACTAGAGCTCATGCTCTAGTCCTCCAATGAGATACCGCCCCACAGGATATAATCAATCAGTGACACACACTCTCCACTGAAGACAGACGGACATGGGTGTATCAGCACAGAAACTGAGATGGCAGAGCAAACACAGGAGAATGTTCTCAGTGAATGGGGTTACGAGACACAACTTAGGCCACGAAAGCCCTCAGGATCAAGAAAGAATATATCTCACCGTGCAAGGTCCTCATCAAAAGAATCCATCCGGACATTGACCTGGGCCTCTCGAGTAATGGAAAAAGAAGACTTCCCTGAGGAAAAGTCTCCTTTGGCTCCCAGCTTGTCTCGGCTCTCAGAGGTCTTTCTCGAGGGAGGCGATGAGCTTTTCTCCTGGACCGCTTTGTAAGCAGTCACTCGGAAATTCTTTTCGGGCACAAACCCCCTGTGCCCACTTTCGGTTCTCTTGGTCCCTCCCCGATCCTCCTTTTTGGATCTCTCTGCAAAAGACTCCTCCTCCAGCTCCTCTGTTTTCCTCTGCTTCTCCTTCCCTGAAGGTGCGTACACCAGGCCCTCCCATTTGCCTGACTTCTCCTCCTCCTGATTTTTGTTTGCACCTGCTATGACTTTAGACATAAATTTGGGTTCATCATCAAACTCAGACTCCTTCCTTCCTTTAGCTTTGTCCTTATCTTGATCATCCATCTCCTCCTTGTGGAAGTCAGACATCTTCTTCTCAAAGTCATCTCGGAGTTTGTATCTTTTGGGAGACTGACTGCCTCGAAAAGGCTTCTCAGAATCAGCTTTGGGAGCGAATGGATCAGATTTCATTTTTGCATCACCCAAGCCTGTATCAGAGAAGCTCCCTTTCTCTTTCATTTTCTCTTTATCAGTATTTGTTTGTTTCTGTTCCTTATCTTTTCCATTCTCTGTCTTCTGCTCTTCCAGATACCTAGTTACATAAAAACACAAGGAAGACACACAGGAGACCTCTTAAGCAACCTGCTCTAAAATAGCACCATATGGTCATTGGTTTTTGATTCTCTAAATAAACATGTCTTATGGATTCCAGTATTACCAAAGGACTTTCTACTTGGTTACTTTCTAATAATTTCCCAAAAAATTGTCATTCACAGATCTATGAACTTGGTATTTAAGAGAAAAATATGTGGTCCATGGAGTCATATCTTATAAAATGCAACCAAGAAGACAACAGCAAGTTATTTTTATGATATTAAAAAAGAAAAACAAAAACCTACTTACCTGTAGTATGGTCTAGGGGGAAAAAAAAAAAAAATGAAGGTCTTACCCAACCTTCACCCAGTCAGTTAAAATCTGTTTTCAGCAAAGTTAACATAGACTGTTCAACCTTGGACTGTTTTTGCTTTTTATACACCTCACATTTGGAAATACAAGTCTCAAAGGAGACTTCAAATTTGCTTCAAGTCACCTAGAAGATCTAAATATGAAATATACTGTGAACACAAATAAAAACAAAATACATGTTAATGGAGGAGAGGGTGGCAGTGGCAAAAATCATTCTCTTTCTTATGGAAGAGTAGAGCTCATGCTCTACTCTTTTAATGAGATTCACAGTCCTGGCATGGAACAAAACTTACACTTTAAAACAGACTTACTGAAGGCAGGAAAGTACAGATTAAGACTATCTCATCTGTACCATGAATGGAGAAAGCCTAATCAAATCAGAGTTGCATTAATATGGCAAAGAAGAACAAGGGATCAAAGAATATGCTAATAAAAGAAAAGAAAGAAAAGGGGAAACCACTTGCTGGGTTAAGTCCCTTATGACCACAACCTGGCCTCAATGCAACGTCCCTGTAACCTCTCTGCCATCCCAATCCATCCAACCACACAAACAAAGATTCATGTTCCAACTCACCGTGTCCCCCAGGGTAGAAAGACGGAAGCACTGTCATGTCCTCTCCTAACATGCAGCCTGGTTGGCTTCTACTGGGACACACACCCACCTTGGGGTTTTAAAACAAGGCCTTCCTGGACTAAGCCTTGGACTTTCCCATTCTGCCCAGTCTCCTCAACTGCAGGGTGTGAGGGTGCAGCTCTTCACCATGATGGGCGGATGCAGATCACACAGTAGGTGGTGGGTTCTAGAGTGTCTAACAGCTCCAAGGGCCATTCATTTTGGCAAAGACCATATTTTTTTGATAGCTGACCCACAAATCTCTACTGTTCTCTGGCTTACATTGGTAGGATCCAAGGCAAATTTTAAATGTGAAAACATCATTGCAGAGTAGTCTAAAGAAACTCTATGCTGCAATACAAACTTAGGAAGGCAGGAAAGCTAAGAGTTAAGCTAAAGGTTTCCTTGGGTGATGGTTTTAATGTTTACTAATGAAAAGTTTAGGAAATGGGGATTACCTTATTACCATGAATCAGAGCTCTAACTTAGATCACATTACAATTACACTGCCAGCTAGTGAGATAAAAACACAACCAACCAGGGTAAACAAGATACTTGCCTCTTTGTATAGGCTGCTCCTCCTGGAGCAGCACTCTCTTCCTTCTGAGATGAGCCGTACGTGGAGCTAGTGGCCGGTGGACTCTTACCCACAGGGCTCTTTTTAGATGGACTCAAGGACCCAGAACCATGGTCAAACTGACCTTGGTGTGTCCCAGACTGATACCCACCACTCGGTAGAGTTGAGCCCATCTGCGATGTGTTGGAAAGTGGAGGACTAGGTTTTGGCACAGGGCTAGGACGGGGTGACCGCCGCCTCACCACCACAGACTGGAGGGGGCTTTTGAGAGCCGGACTTCGCTCCCGAGGACTCAGCTCAGATACTGCCGAGGCCCGTGATCCAGAACCAGCACTGTAGGTGGTGGCATCTGGCCATGGCTTCGAGCTCTCAGATGCTTTTGTATCTTGAGAGGTGCCTCCAGAGAATGTCTGCTCCTTGGCCTCATCTCCCTGGTTATCCCCAGCAGCCTGAGATGGCCGGCTATCCTTGGAAGAGGACTTTTTCTCCTTTGCAGACTTGCGCTTAGAAGATTCAACTCGACTGTGGTTGGAGGAAGAACGAGAGGATGAGGAGCGCCTTGACCTGTCAGAAGAAGACTTATCGGAGTTTCTAGAATGGCTCCTGGACCTTGGTGAAGGGGACCTTCTCTTTGGGGACCGAGATCTCGAACGACCCCGACGAGGACTGTATGCTTGCCGGTAATTCTGCCAATTTGAGCGGTAATTTCCATAGCCTCCTCGGTTATACTGGCCCCACGGATAAAAGCCTCTGTTGCGCCCACGGAAATAATAGGGCCTTCTATAGCCTCTGTTGTGACCTCTGAAATCCCGATTCTGATATACTCTTGGGTGATTTCTTTCTCTGTTATGAGCTGGAGAATATGACCTGGACCGAGACCTAGAACTGGAAAGGGGGGGAAAGAGAGAAATGTTTGAATTTTTGACACGAACATTTTGATTCAAGAAAAATCTGGCAGCAAAGATAACATTTTGAAATCCCTGCTCTTACATGTCATTCATCTTCAGTTTTCTTTTCAAAGCAAGGGCACAAACTTTAATATTTAGTCCCACAACTTATGGCCCATATCAAGTACAAAAACACTGATAAGACTCATTTTAACAAATGATGAAAACAAAGTGCTTCATTAATACTGCAGTACATTTAAAATGGAGATATATTTCTACAGTGACTAAAAATTATCAAAATTTTCTTAATATAGTGAACTAATAAAGACTACTGTAATACAGTATAATAACAGCTGAGAGTTTCACAGGCACAAGGGATTTTTACAGGTCCCCAGATCATTGGAAGTGAGGAAAAACTGCAAGCTGTGTCTAGACAGGTAACTACTCCAGTCCTCTGTCCACTAGACTGTTACAACACTCCACTCCCCATCCTAGTCACTTCTCTCTCCATGCAGGGCAAATTTCTTAGGACCCACTAAGATGTGAGATTGTAAAAGTACAGTTACAACAGGTCTACATCAAGGAGCACCTGGAGAATGGGGCTTGGAAAATGTATCCGTTCAAACCTTAAATTAATTTGCTGGGAGGAGGTCCTGGGGGGTGGGGGGCGGGTTATGTGTGGGTCAAGATCAACATGTAAAAATTGAAAGGTTCTGACAAATTTTTGGTTAGATATATCAAATATAATAAATATGTAGTTGGTGAAAT
>CAUYRB010020055.1:0-18614 GCA_963574695.1 Propithecus perrieri | reverse complement strand
TCATCAAATTGTTACTAACTAATCAACACTAGGTTGATCACATGGCAGAAATACTCTCTAGGGATTAGGGGGATGGGGGGGCAAATCTACAACTAAAGGACACGGGGAGCACTAAAGGAAGGGAAGGGCATGCCTTTAACCCGCATTTGGGTGAGGCAAAGACATAAAGTGTAACTATAATGTTTGTACCCTCACAAAACCCTGGAATAATAAAAAAAAATTATATTCAATTTATAAAAGTAAATTAACACACAGATTATACATACTTAAGTTATTCTAACATTTTCCAGATTTATTTCTTTTAAAATTCACTAGTTGAATGGGCACATTCAAATAAGATCTTATGTTTATATTAATAAAATGTTATATATTTATTTTACATTAATGTATATATTTGTGTTTGTATCTGTTTTATTTCAAAAATTTTACACAAACTTTTATCATAAGCATTTATAAATGTCATTAAATATTCTACTATTTTAAGGCATATGGGTATATGGGGATTATCTTACCATGTGGATATACAATACTTAATAGCAAACAAATGTTATCCATTACTCACTGTGATTTCTACGAGTGCACATTCAATTTGTGATAGTATCTATAAAAATGATATAATAATGACATAATGACATAATTTGTCTTTGGAAGCTAAGCATACATTTGGTGCATACTTTATATTAATATTATATCTTGTGCTAATTATCTTCAGGAATAAAAAGTGACATAAAATATGATAGTTAACAGGAAGGATAAAGTACACACATGCACACACATACAGAAAGGAGACTGAATGAGAATGTATATAAGTATAATACAGTGAAGCAAATATGTCAAAACTCCTTATCTTTCCACCCAAATATATTAAATTTATTTAAATAATTTTTATTTCCACTGGCTATAAATAAGATCCTATTCATATACGAAAAAATATAATGTAACTAGTCTTTGTTTTTGGTGTATTCTATTAATTCCATTAATAGAATACAATTTAATTCCTTAAATTTGAGTCCCCATTAACAATTACTTCTAAGGCAAGTTCTCACATGCAAGTTAATTTATAGAGCAGCAAATATTAATATGTTTTTCTCTTGACAGAGAAAATATTTTATTTATTTATTTATTTATTTACTTTTTCTTTTTGAGACAGAGTCTCACTCTGTTGCCTGGGCTTCAGTGCCAAGGCGTCAGCCTAGCTTACAGCAACCTCAAATTCCTGGGCTCAAGCAATCCTGCTGCCTCAGCCTCCCGAGTAGCTGGGACTATAGGCATGCGCCATCATGCCTGGCTAATTTTTTCTGTATACTTTTAGTTGTCTACCTAATTTCTTTCTATTTTTAGTAGAGACGGGGGTCTCACACTTGCTCAGGCTTGTCTCAAACTTCTGACCTCGAGCGATCCTCTTGCTTCGGCCTCCCAGAGTGCTAGGATTACAGGCATGAGCCTCCGCGCCCGGCCAACAGAGAAAATATTTTAAAAAGCCATGTTCAACAGTTAGAGGCACAAAGATGTAAAACTAATCATTTGTAATAACCTAAAATGTATTACAATGATAAAATTATCTTTTAAACTATATTTATGTATTATTTAACCAATATCTTTCTCTGAATATTTCTTATGTTATGATAACTCATATTATATAAATAAATTGTACTTTAAAATCACGTCAGACAAGATTATCACTAGTTATATTTTTACAGATTTTCATCTCAGCATGAAAATAAATTACTCTATTGTTGTGAAAAGCCATGATATGCTGGCCATCCTTTAAAGAAAATTACAAATTTATGTTGTTTTCTAACATCAAATAAAAAACATAACAGGAGTAAATAAGGGAAAAATGAAAAGGATGGTTGCCCGAGTAATAGCTGTCAGAAATTCCAGTATTACTTTCTAATCTGCCCAATATTGTGTGAAAAGAGCTAATGTTCAATCCTAATCATAATAGTGACAACTATCCAGACTTTAAAGTTCTGTACATATAAAAGATAAAGGGTAAATCGATCTTCATACAGTTTTAAATCTAGGATATTCTTGTGTGAGACAACAAATCATGCTCTTGTTTTGTTTTTTATTTTCTTTCTCATCTGAAGTTAAAAATAGTTTGCAAAATTATCAAATTAGTTAAAAATTATCAAATTCTTTGAAATTAAAAAAAATTCTTTGAAATTTTATTAACATGAATAAAATGTTCATTTTTGTATTTATTTGGGACACGTCATAGGTTTTCATTTGTATAATTACACAATTAGAATCTCATTCATTTATTTGGTAATAGAATTTGCAAATGGAACTAACAATACCATTACTTTGTATATCATAGTGCTCGCTTTCATTATTAAATGTATTTCTGGGCATTATTTATAAATAATTATAGCTGAAATGCAACTTTTTATTTATACACTATTATTTGTGAAATAATTCTTCAAATTAATTGAGACACCTGAGCATTTTCTGCCACAACACCATTATCTAATCAGCAGTTATAGTTACTCTTGAAATAATGATGAATCCCATGAATTAAAAAAATGCCAAAAATGCAAGGGAAAATGTCTGGGAAAATAAACTTACCAAAAAATATTTGTACCCTTTTAAAAAAATATTCTGAAACCACTGAATTTACTGAGCAATAGACATTTCAACTGAGACAATGATGACAGTTAATTTTCTTCTATCGGATTTCCAACATAATGTTCAAAGTCCAATATAGTTTTGGAAACTGTAGGGTGCTTATGTAATCTTTATAAATTGGTATAACTCTTATTTTGAAATATGCATGATATGTAAAATGTGAAGAAAAAATTTGTATACAATTTAAGTCTATTCCTGACTTTCAGGACTTTCTAAAAATATGTCGAAAGATAAATGTAGAAGATATTTAATGTGGTATTGTTTATAGAAACCAACTTCTTGAAAGAATTCATTGCAAAATAACTAAACAACATGTATCTATTGAATCCTTAGTTTGACCTATTTTGCATGGAAAATACAGAGATAATAGATAATTAATAAACATTTTTGGGGCTTATGGAACATTCTTTGAGAAATAAACAACAAACAAAAACTGTTTGTTGATTCATAACATTGAATGAATGTTATGAAAAAGAAAGCATCTGGTATTCTAAATGATATAACATGGGGATATCTTCTAAACTAGAAAAACTTCTAAAAGAAGTGATGGATAATCTGGGATCTCACAAATAAGAGTTTATCGGATGCAATGTACCAAGAAAGAAGATTTCTCCGAATATACTAAGTGCTTAAAGAAGACTCTATACAGAGTATTTTAAGTGCTTAAAGAAAACTAAGCTGAAGCAAAGGGTCCAGGGACAAGAAAAAAATAGCTAGCATAAATGTAAAGAAGTATACACAGTAGATAATTAAAGTATCTACAAGATGTAGTGATTCCTTGAATATGAGGAGTAAATGTGCAGGCAACAAATTATTTTATATTTTACATAATGGTAATGCTATTTAGAAATGTAGTGAACAGTAGAAACTGAGTTTTTTGTTTCTGTTGTTGTATTTTATTTATTTATTTATCTATTTTGGTGTAGTGAAGGTCAATTCTGAGCTCAGTTTAGTGTTATGGATTTGATGTGCCTAAGAGATTAAAAAAATGAAAGCATCTTGCAAATATTTGTATTTTTCTGAAACTTAAGAGAAATGACCATATATACTAAAACTTTGGAAATCACCAATATAATTAAAATCATTAGAATGAATGATATCAACTTGCAGGTAAGGAGATAAAAGCATCTGACATGCAACCCTGGTAATTTTCCTCATGTATGAATCTGGTAGAAGACGAGGAAAGCGAATGGAAAACAAGGAGCAGTTAGTGAATATGAAGGGAATCCAGGAGATTGTGTTTTTAGAAAGACAGGAGTAAGATTATTTTGTGGACAAATGTAATCATCAGTGTCAAAAATTTCCTTCTAAGCAATCAGGATTTTAAAAAATGTGACACATAATTTTCTTACATAGCAAGACATTAGAAAAAGAAATAGTTTCAGCATGTAGTATGCTTAGGAACCTTAAATGAGTTCAGCAAGATGGGAGTGGTAGGTGTACAAGTGAAGACAGTCAGATTAACAGCTCTTTTCATATATCATGAAAAGAAATAAAACAAATAATATATAAATGTGTTGGGAAACTATGATGGCAGTTGAGGATTTGTTTGTGTATTCATTTATTGATAGAGGCTGAACAGGAAAGGACAAAGTGAATTGTTAGAAAGACAAAAAGGAAAAAAATACAAAGTATATGAAATTGTAAGTGAATGTGATGAGAATATTTAGAAACTGGAATATCTCTCCAATATAAAATAAGTGAAAAAAAAAACATTATGGATATGGGTATCAGGTATGTGAATGACAAAACTGAAGTGTCTGTTTGATGTGTTGTTTTATTTTTCAATTACATAATAGGAAGCAATTTCTTCTGCAGAAAATGAGGAAGAAATTGGGGTTGCAAGTTTTGCAAAGAATGAAATTGTTTTTAAAAAGTACTGTAGAAAGATGAATGGAATATTTCCATGCAAAATATAGAAATTATTTTCTCTAGATCTGTGAAAAATGATGTTGGTATGTTAATAGGGATTTCATTGAATCTCTAGGTCATTTTGGGTAGCATATACATTTTAACAACGTTGATTCTACTGATCAATGAGCATGGTGTGGTTTTCCATCTGTTTATGGCCTCTGCTATTACCTTCCTCAGTGTTTCCTAGTTTTCCCTGTAGAGGTCTTTCACCTCCTTAGTTAAATATATTCCTAACTATTTTATTTTCTTTATTGCTATTGTGAAAGGTATTGAGTCTTTGATTTCGTTCTCAGCTTGACTGTTGTTGGCCTATATGAATGCTACTGATTTGTGTACATGGATTTTGTATCCTGAGACTTTGCTGAATTTGTTTGTCAATTCTGGTAGTCTCATGGTAGAATCGTTGGGGTTTTCTAGATATAAGATCATATTGTTGACAAAGAAGACAGTTTGACTTCTTCTCCTCCCCATTTGGGTGCCCTTGATTTCCTTCTCTTGTCTGACTGCTGTGGCTAGGACTTCCAGCACTATGTTGAATAGAAGTGGTGATAGACACAACCTTGTGTGGTTCCAGTTCTAAGTGGGAATGCTTTCAATTTTTCTCTATTCAGTATGATGTTGGCTGTGGGTTTGTTGTATATAGCTTTTATCATTTTGCGGTAAGACCTGATATGCCCAAAGCAACCTTAAGCAAAAAAAAAAAAAAAAACAAATGGGGATGCATCAATTTATCAGACTTCAAGCTATACAATAAGGCTATAGTAACCAAAAGAGCATGGGACTGGCACAAGAACAGAGACACAGACCAATGGAACAGGACTGAGAGCTCAGATATAAAACAATCCTCATATAGACATCTTATCTTTGACAAAGCAGCCAAAAACATACAGCAGGTGAAAGAATCCCTATTCAATAAATGGTGCTGGGAAAATTGGAGAGCCGCATGTAAAAGACTGAAAAAGGATCCACACCTCTCACCTCTCACAAAAATCAACTCACAGTGGATAACAGATTTAAACCTAAGGCATGAAACCATAAGAGTTCTAGAAGAAAATGTTGGAAAAACTCTTACAAACATTGGCCTAGGCAAAGAATTTATGAAGAAGACCCCAAAAGCAATCACAGCAATAACAAAAATAAATACATGGGACCTGATCAAATTAAAAAGCTTCTGCACAGCCAAGGAAACTATCATTAAAGCAAATAGACAATCTACAGAATGGGAGAAAATATTTGCATGCTATACAACTGATAAAGGGTTGATAACTAGAATCTACATAGAACTCAGGAAAATCAGCAAGAGGAAATCAAACAATCCCATTAAAAAGTGGGCAAAGGACATGAACAGAAAATTTTGAAAAGAAGATAGACTAATGGCCAAACATGAAAAAATCCTCAACATCTCTAATCATCAGGAAAATGCAAATCAAAACCACAATGAAATATCACCTAACTCCAATGAGATCAGTTTTTATCAAAAAGTCCCCAAACAACAAATGTTGGTGTGGATGCAGAGAGATAGGAACACTCATACACTGCTGGTGAGACTGAAAACTAGTATAACCTCTGTGGAAAATAGTATGGAGATACCTCAAAGAAATAAAAGTAGAACTACCATTTGATCCAGCAATCCCACCAATAGGTATCTATCCAAAGGAAAAAAAGACATTCTGTAAAAAAGACATCTGCACTCGAATATTTATAGCAGCACAATTCACAATTGCAAAGATGTGGAGACACCCCAAGTGCCCATCAATACATGAGTGGATTAATAAAATGTGGTATATGTATACTATGGAGTATTACTCAGCATAACAAAAATGATGAACTACTTATTGTATTATCCCTGATGGAGCTGGAGCCCATTCTTCTAAGTGAATTATCACAAGAATGGAAAAACAAACACATTTATGCACCATTACATTGGTACTAATCAATCAACACTTATGTGTACATATGGGAAGTAACATTTATAGGGTGTCAGGCAGATGGAATAGGGGAGGTGTGGATAGGTAAATTCACACCTAATGGTTGTGGTGCATGCTGTATGTGGGGATGGTCATGCTTGTAGCTCTGAGTTGGGCGGTGCAAAGGCATTATGTAACCAGAATGTTTGTATCCTCATAGTACTCTGACATTAAAAATAAATAAATAAAAGAAAGAAACAAAAGAAAGATTAGTGGAATAGGAAAATGCTACAGTGTTTTCAGAGCCTTGCTCAGTGACTATATATGGTCTGTATCCCTGAATTTTTGGTGGAACCAATTCTTGTAAACAGAGCTCAAAATCTTGAATGGTTAGTGATAGCAAATAGTTTTATAAAGATTTCTGGCCTGCACGGATATATGTTCTAAATAAGGAAGATAACCCCAAGTTTTAGGATGCTGCTACAAGTGATAAAGTCATAAATATATGGAATCTAAGCTAAGAAGAATGAGAATAAAAGAGCAGAATGTGCCCATATAAACAAACAAAAAAATGTAGATGTAGATCTTCAGTTTAATGAACAGAATATTTGTGAGTATTTGAATGAACAACCTAAGAAAATAAAAATAACTCTATTATTATTGTATTTTTGTTTTGCCTGTTTCTTTTGCTTTTGTTGTTGTTATGATTTATTTTGCTTTCTATATTTCACTTGCAGCTGAACTAATGCTAAGCAACACACTGGCAGTTTTTCATGGAATTGGAGTCCTAATTTTCTCCTTATTGTATAAAATGACAGAAAATAAAGCACTTTTTTTAATGGCAAGGGTAGTTCTAGGAAAACATAATTTTCTACTATTGTGTTGCATTGTTTGTCAATTCTTAGAAATATCTTGGTAGATGTGGTATACATATATTTCAAAGAATTTACTAATAACCTACAGGTTAAGGATTAATTGTGAAAGGCAGTCTATTAAATTTTCTTTTGATCGTTCTGTGTGGACCTCATTAACTATAAGTTGTCAGCTTGTTTTAAACATGAGGCTTGTGTAATAACTCTGGGTTGATTTCACTTTTTAGACACTCGAAATATAAAAGGAAAAATGTTTTTTATAACATTTCTGAGGGTGAGCAGAACTAGGAAATAAGTAAGAAAATAAACATCTCACTGACTATCAAATAGTGGTCGGAAGAAAAATCAAGTTTTGACTTCTGTAAACTGCATTAAGATTAAAATTTTCACATGATCTGGGATAGGAAACCCTGAATATTATTGTCTCATGTTCTAGAAGGACAGGTTTGATAAACTATTCAGCTTCCGCAGAAAGGGACTTATATCAGTTTTTAAAAGAATGAAGTAGATAAATATGTATTTATATGGAATAACATGGAATACATTGATATCAAGTTATATTGTTATATTGTTAACTTGAAAGTAATAGATGAATATTGCATGACATAATGAAAGTCCCACTTTCCATATAATTTCACCAGAAATCCTGGGATCTAGATATATGGGCTGGTTTGGAAAATGTGCCAAGGCGATGTGGCATATTGATGGGGCAAAAAAATTCTTTACAAGATAGTTCACTGACCCCTTGGTGACAAATGGTTTTCATCTAGAGTGCATGCATGCCTATATAGCAACAGAAAATTACCTTTATTCCAAGAATGTAGTTTACTTTTCAGTAATAATTAGTATCTTAAATTTCTTATTGATGGATATCCATAATTTACAAGGCCGTGTATAGTCTGAAATTTAGCAATTCAATTATATTTATCATCATTTTATTGAAATTTTATCTTTAGAGAGATTGCATAAATTAAATCCATTGCCTGAAGTATTTTTATGATATGGACAAGTCTTCATGATCTCCTATCCATCCTTCTAGCATTAGCTAAGGCAACACATCACAGGAATTTTTTTCAGTGCTTCTAATCTGCATGTTCAAACTTGAGCCTCTATTTCCACTAGTTGGGCTATTCTGTAGACTTTATGCTCCATGGAAGCTAGGGATTTTCTTTTTTTTTTTTTTTTTTTTTTTGTATTGTGGTCATCTCTGCATCACTAGCACCTAAATAAAAAATCTAGTACATGCTGTGTTTTCTGAAAATATTTAGAGAAAGATAGATGAAGACTAGGAGGAATAGAGAAATAAATAAAGACAAGAAAGAAAGGAGAGTAAAAGGAAAGAAGAGGAAGAAAGATGGAAAGGGAAGGGATAGGAAGGGACAACAAAAAGTTATGTCCTCCAAATTGCATTACTCTTGACTGTGTTAGATAAATTATTCTATGCTGTTTAAACTCTTCTAGACATTGTCCATTGAATTTATGACTAAGATACCGATAGAAAACTCAGCAACAACAACAAAGATAAATGGAACTTAATTAAATTAAAAAGCTTCTGCACAGCAAAGCAATTAGTCAACAGAGTAAATGGACAACCTAGAGAAAGGGAGAAAATATTCACAAATTATGTATTTGACAAAGGGCTAATATCTAGAAACTACAAAGAACTCAAGCAAATCAGCAAGAAAAAAAACCAAACAACCCCGTTAAAAAGTGGGTAAAAGACATGAACAGAAATTTTCAAAAGAAGATACATAGATGGCCTGCAAACATATGACTAAATGCTCCACATCACTAATCATGAGGGAAATAAAAGTTAAAACCACAATGAGATACCACCTTAGCCCTATTGGCATGGACATTATTAAAAAGTCAAAAAGCAATAGATGGTGTGGGTACAGAAAGCAAGGAAAGTGTATACACTGTTTGTGGGACTGCAATTTAATACAACCTCTATAGAAAACAGTATGGAGATTCCTCGAAGAAATAAATGTAGACCTACCATTTAATCTAGCAATCCCGTTACAAGGTGTCTACACAATGGAAAAGAAGTCATTATATCAAAAAGGCATGTCCACTCGAGTGTTTATTGCTGCATGATTCACAATTGCAAAGATGAGGAATCAACCTAACTGACCATCAATCACATGTGGATAAAGAAAATGTGACACACACACACACACACACACACACACACACACACACCACGGGCTACTACTCAGCCATAAAAAGGAATGAAATAATGCCTTTTGCAGCAACTTGGATGGAACTGGAGACCATTATCCTAAACAAAGTATCTCATAAATGGAAAAACAAATACTACATGTTGTCATTAATAAATGGGAGTTAAATGATGGGTACACATGAGCAGGAAGAAATGTAAAGGACACTGGAAACCAAGAAGTGGGGAGGATGGAGGGGGTGAGGGATAAAAACTTAACTATAGGATACCATGAATGCTATTCTGGTGTGGGCACATTAAAAGCTCTGACTTAAGTATTATACAGTATATCCATGTAACAAAAACATGTGTGCCCCCTTAATACTTTGAAATAAAAATAAATAAATAAATCTTTTTTTTTTGTATATAACTTAGTCATCTTTTTTATCACTGATATCTTTCAGGCATATTTGTCTTCCTAAGATAATATCTTTACTGAAACACTCAGTGTTACCTCTTTCTTCCCCATTTTAATTCCTAATGCAATAAAATTAATGTCTCATAGTCTTCCTGCCCATATTTTTAGTCACGCAACAATCCTTCCAGCTACGGAAATTGCTAGCCATTTTTCCGTAAACTTTCCAAAAGATAAACTTAAGTTTTTATGTCTATCTAAATATGTATTTTATAAAATCTTTCCATTGTCTTTCATAGATTATTAAACACATATCTGTTATATTTATGCATATTGCTAACCTTAACACAATTATGAATTAGTTGATATCAGAAATTTTATCTTAACATTTTTTTTACTAAAGCCAGAAACGTTCCCTTGTATGAAATATTTCTCAGTTAATATTTATTTAACTACATTTTCAAAAGCAGTCCTTTTATATACATACTTTTTCATTGTCTTTATAAAAGAAATCACAGATATTTGTAATTTTGGTGCTTAGGCAAAGGCAATCATTTACTTTTGGTGGTTAGGTAAAGACAATCATTGCTCATAAAAATAAAGCATTTAATTTATTTGTTCAATCATTTGTTGACAAAATGTTTATTGAGATTCAGTATGTGTCAGTAATATACCGAGAGATCAATACACTGAGATCAATACTGAGAGATCTATAAAATATAGATTTATTTCTAGCACTAATGAGTTTAGAGTTCAGCAAAGAAACAGAATGTTAATTATGCAAGTTTAAGTATTATGCTTATAGCATAAAAATAGTTCTTTAGCCCTCTGAAGGTATATATAAATTAAAAAACACATTTTTGTCTTATGTAGAGTAATTACGGATAATAAGCTTTATAATTTATTTCAACTTGAGGCAGATAATCCCGACTCATTATTTCCAGGAAGTTAATGTTCACTTAAGGAGGATTTCTTTAACATTAAAAAACATAGATTTTGCCATATAAATTAATACAAAATTCTGCTTTCATGAAATCCATTGACAATATATCTTCTACATGAAAAAAGTAAACGTATTAAGTGATTTCTATTACTGTCATGATAACTGGACAGAGATTGAGAAAAGCTTTGTATTACTCAAATTATCAATAAGTGAAGGCAGTGTTTACTCAAATTCTTGACTGCTGTAAGATAGTCATTGAGGTTGCTGAATTTTTTAGACCTTTGAGCAAAATTATTAAGGCTCTCCAGCTTCATTATATCAACTGAGGAATTTTTGACATATGAAATAATTTGTTAAAATATTGAAATAAATGGAGAGATTCCAAATTTTAGAATTATTTAAGGTAGAATTTTCAAAGTATATCATATATCAAATCATTCAGTTAATTTACTCACTAAAATATTATTCATATTACCATTGTTTAGATTAGGAATGAGCTTGTCAATTCATGAGATGTACCTACTGAAAGACTCCTGGGATGTGTTTTCCAATTTCCATTGTGGTTGCTTACTTTGTAATCAAATAATCACACAAATAAAGGATTCATCTCCTTAAGTTAGTTGCCACGTTTGTATGTGATGGTTGATTTTGCTGCAGCTACCTTGTTACAAGTCAGAAGATCTATCTGGCACTGGTTAGCACTAAAATGCTTGAAAATATCGTTGGTGTACTGCTTAGAAACCTGCCCTAACATAGGATTCCATTTGTGAGCAATATATTTTATAAGTATTTAAATTAGTTTAAACACACATGCGTGCACGCGCGCACACACATACACACACGTCTATGGATGTATTGTAATGTTTTTTGTTGCTTTCATCCTAAATGGTTTGATTATTAGATAACACTGTTAGAGATAATTTTCAGGAACACATTTTCTTTTTTTTTTTTATTTCAGCATATTATGGGGGTACAGATGTTTAGGTTATGTATGTTGCCCTTCCCACCACCCCACCCCCGCCAAGTCCTAACTTCAAGCGTGTCCATCCCCCGGATGGTGCGCATCGCACTCTTCGTGTATGCATATATCCGTCCCCTCCTCCCCATCCCCCTCCCCCCTCCCGACAATCAATAAATGTTATTCTTATATGTGCACTTATGTGTTGATCCGTTAATATCAATTTGATGGTGAGTACATGTGGTGCTTGTTTTTCCATTTTTAGGATACTTCACTTAGTAGGATGGGAACACAGTCTCTTGAGTCAATTCATCTTAACTCAATTCTTTCCCGACTGCTTTGAGTTATGGAACAATTATCAAGTTGTCAGTCTCTCGGAACCTAAGATCACTATATGTAAAGCGATGATTGTCATTAAGATTAAATAAGACTGTTAAGGTAAGACACTTCAAAGATTAGCTGAAATATTATAGGCAGAATATTCTTGTTAACTAATGACAGCATTGTTGCAGATGGAGACCCTGACTCAGGCATTCGTCAATAAGAGCCTTTGTGCAAAGGCTGAATGGCTATCTGTGATGGTACAAATTTATAAGGGTTTCAAACATTAAACATGTCTATGAGACAAATCACTGTGATTGCCTACCCCTACAATTGCCTAGCAAATTGAGACACTATTACCTAAAGTTTTCCCACAATATGAATCTTTTATAAGGATTTAAATTTTATTAAATGTAATGTTTAACATTTAAAAATATATCAGACTACCCATATTCTCTGAATTTTTTATATTTATACATCTCTTTTCACTGATGTGATAATGTTCTACATTCTTTTCTTAAATACTTTAATTCATCAATAAAGGAGGAATGGGTGATTCAAAAACTGAGAAAGGGAGCATCTTGTGGTGCTAGGAAATAAGGAAAACAATCTAAACAATAGAAGTGTTCATTTTGTTTTCTTTATGTGGTAACAGAACTCTACACTACGGCACAAGGTGGGCTATGTCCCCCTGTGTTAGGTGGGCCCTAGGTACCACCATGTGGGGCCTGCATCAGCTGAAGGACAGAGAAAGTGTTTGAAAAACAGAAAAGTCAGCTTGAAGAAGCTTTCCATGGCCAAATCTGGGATAATTTGGGAAAATAATGAATACAAACAGTAATAGATTATAACCCATGAGGTAAAATAAACATCCGTGAGTCCATATGGATATAAACAAACAACTAAATAAACAAATATATGGGGGGGCAACTCTCTCTTATAATAAAATTTTGGTAAATTAATGAAGAAAAAACAATACAAACAGTAATCAGCATTAGTCAAATATCACAATAATAATTGTACAGGCAAAATTCATCAATGAATGTAAGCAAAAGTATAATGAAAAATAAGATAATCTCAATAATCTCCAAGTATTGTCTTTTAACAACTTATTAATTAGAAAGAAAAAAGGTAATTTTATAGTGAAGAAACATGGCAAACAATACTTTAAGTGAAGTAATAAAAGCAACACTAGCAAAGTTGATAGTATGTACTTCCTGATATGATATGCATATTAAAAAGCATATTATTATTTTGGTCATTGTATTTTGGACATCCTATGGCTGTCACACCGAAGAACCAAAAATTAAATGTCTTAAAACAACAAAATTCTATTATCTCACAGTTTTAGGGGCTAGAAATCTGAAATCAAGTTGTCAGCAGAGCCATACTTATTTTGACACGTGTAGAAGAATCCTTTTTTGCTTCTTTCTACATTCTGATGGTGACTCTCAATTCTTGACATCCTTTGTCTAGAGGCTGCTTCAAGCTAACCTCTAACTTCATCGTCACGTGTCATTCTCCCTGTATATCTGTCTTCACATGGGCTTCTTCCCCTCTTATAAAGATACCAGTTATAATCAACTGACCTCATTTTAACTTGATTACATCTGCAAAGACCCTATTTCTAAATAAGGTCACATTCATAGGTACTAGGGATTAGTATTTCAATATATAATGTGGAGGACACATTTAAACATATAACAATTATATTCAGACAAAAATAAACAGATCGAATAAAACTAAGAAGATATGACACATAAATGCAATGTTGGAACCTCGATTGGTTGTTGGACCAGAAAACAGACATTAGTGGGAAACCAGTGATATTTGAATAGTATCTGAAGTTTAGTTAATGGTATTGTATCAATGTTGATTTCCTCATTCCTATAATTTTCACTATGCTTACAAAAGATGTTACCATTAGCAGAAACTGGGTAAATAGTATACCTAAACTCTGTTTTGATACTTTTCTTCCCCGGAAATTAGTAGACACTATTGTTATATGGAAAGGAAAAAAAATATGGCTACAATGAAAACAATTGTTTTACTTCAGATCCTCTTAGGACAGATAAAGAAACCTAGAATAGATACAAAAAACTAGGAAAAAAAAATTGTGCTCCATGACTACATATTTTACAGCTGGAAAGTTTTACCTGTTTGCACAAAGATGCACAAAGAACAAGAAGAAAATGGTAGTATAGATGCAGATACATATTAAGTCTCTGCATTGTTCAAGTGGTGTGAAAAATAAATGTGTAGTAGAGAATTAACCTTGTCCAAAGAGAAATCAAAGTCTTGCACTTGGCTCCTGAGATAATCCCTAATCTCTTGGAATATTATGCCTGATAAAAAATGTCTTTGTTTAGCTTGTTGTAGTGGACCACATTGAACAGTCTATACTAACAATTATGGTGGGCACTTTGGGTAACATGGTATCACTTCAGCATCTAGAGGGACTAAAGGCTGAGGTCAACCATGCAGGAGCTCAATTATATCTACATGACCAAACCACATAAAATATCTGGGCACCAAAGCTCAAATGAGTACCATGGTTGGCAACATCACAATATGTATTCTCACACATCACAGCCAGGAGAAATTATTACTGTATAAGACTCTATTGGGAGAGGACAACTGGAACCTCCCCACACATGGAACTCTCCTGGACTCTTCCCCATAAACCTGTTCCTCTGGGTGATGTTAATGTGTATAAGTCCACATTATAACAAACCGCAACTGTGAGTATAAAAACTTTCAATGAGTTCCTTGAATCTTTGTAGTGAATTATTGAACATGATGGTGGTGTTAGAGACCCTTGAACTTGCAGTTGGTATCAGAAGTAATAATGGTCTTGGGGACTCCCTAAGATTGTAATACACTATATAAAAGTAATCACATTTGTAACACCTTTAGAAATAGCATTTTAAAAGATCCTTCACAGGTAATTAATATGAATTAGTGAATGGAAATTCATTAAAATAATGCTTATATAATAATACTTAAAAAGTAAATTTAATAATATTTCCAACAGTAACATTTTAAAATATAGAAAAGGACAGTCACTTCCAGTGTGTCAATGTAAGAACCTCAGAAAACCCACTCCTTCATACAATCAACAAGACTGTGCAAAAATTTTCAAAATCAACTTTTTCAGAACTCTGAAATTAATCAAAGGTTTTCAATCTTCTGTGGAGCATTTATACAAGGAAAAAAATGGCAGGATCTCAGAAAGAACAGTGAAATTTTCTGTGGTTTAACTGATATTATTACCATGCCCCTCTATCAGTTCCACAGTAGACTTGAAAACCAACAGTTTCACAAATATAGTAGCTCTGAAACCCTGAGGGCTACTAGCCATTAGGTAGAAAAGGGGTTTAAATCCCCCCAAACTCTCCCTTCCTGGAATACTTCCATATTAACCTGTCAGGCCACTATTTCAAGACTGACTTATAGAACTTATATGTATTTGAACTGAGGGCTCACTCAGTGTGAACAGTAAAGTTGTAGGATATAAAATTAACACACATATATCAGTAGAATTTCCACACATCGATAATGAACTAGGTGAGAAAAATTCAAGAAGGCAATCTCATTTAAAATAGTTACAAAAATAATAATAAAGTACCTAGAAATAAATTTAACCATGGAGCAAAAAGATCTCTACAAGGAAAACTTAATACAAACACTAATGAAAGAAATTGAAGAGGACACAAATGGAAAGATATCCTATGCTCATAGATCACAAGAATTAACATCATCGAAATGATTATACTATTCAAAGAAATCTATAGATTCACTGCAATTTCTCTCAAAATACCAATGCCATTATTCACAGAAATTGAAAAAAAAATCTAAAATTTGTATGAAACCAAAAAAGAGCCCAAATAGCCAAAGCAATCAATAGCAAAAAGTATAAAGCTGGAGGCATCACACTATGAGACTTCAAAAAATATTGCAAGTAACAAAAATACCGTAGTATTGGTATAAAAACAGGCATACACAACAATGGAACAGAATAGAGAACCCAGAAATAAATCCATGTATTTATAGCCAATGGATTTTCAAAAAAGGCACCGAGAGCATACAAGGAAGAAGGGACACTTTCTTCAGTACATGGTGCAGGGATAATTGGATATCCACATGCAGAAGAATGAAACTGGACCTCTATCCCTCACCATATACAAAAATAAACTTCAGCTATATTAATGACATAAGCATAATATCTAAAACTATAAAACTACTAGAAAAAATAGGGGAAAAACTACAGGACATTGGTCAGGTAAATAAATTTTAGCTAAGACCTCTTTTGTTGCATAGACAACTAAACCAAAGATAGACAAATGAGACTATATTAAACCAAAAAAAAATACTTTTTACAGCAAAGGAAACAATGAACAGAGTCAAGGGACAATCTGTTGAATGGGAGAAAATATTTGCAAACTATTTATTTGACAGGGGACTAGTATTTAGAATATACAAGGAACTCAACAGTAAAAAGACAATAATCTCACGAAAAGTGGGCAAAGGACATGAATAGACATTTCTTAAAAGTAGACATACCAATGGCCAAAAGGTATATACAAAATGTTCAGCTTCGCCAATCATCAGGGAAATGCAAATCAAAACCACAATGAGATATCATGTTATCCAAGCTAGAATGGCTATAATTAAAAAGACAAAAAATAACACATGCTGGCAAGAATGTGGAGAAAAGGAAACTCACACACTGTTTATGAGAATATAAATTACTATAGCCACTATGAAAAGCAGTATAGAGATTTTTCAAAAAATTAAAAACAAAACTGCCATACAATCCAGCAATCCCACTACTGGTTATTTATCCAAAGTGAAAAAATGCAATATATCAAAAGACACCTGCACCCACATGTTTATTGCAGCACTATTCACAGTAGGAAAGATAGCAAATCAACCTAAATGTATATCAGCATCCAAAAATGGTTGAAGAAAATGTGATATATATACATAATGAAAAACTATTTGGCCATAAAAATAATGAAATAATTTCCTTTACAGCAATATAAGTGGCACTTTGCTAAGGTCATTATATTAAGTGAAACAAGCCAAGGACAGAAAGACAAATATCATATATTTTTACTCATATGTGGGAGCTAAAAATGTTGATCACATGGAGATAGAGAGTAGAATGACAGATACTGGACGCTGAGAAGGGTGTGTGTGTGTGTGTGTGTGTGGCGGTGGGGGACGAATGGTGGTTTGTTAATGGACACAAATAAACAGTTAGATAGAGGAAATAAGTTCTAATGTTCCACAGCAGAGTAGGGTGATTATATTTAACAACAACATATTATAAATTTCAAAATAGCTAGAGGAGAGGTCTTGAAATATTCCCAACACATAGGAATGGTAAATACTTCAAGTGGTGTATACTCTAATTTCCCTAACTCGATCATTACACATTCTATGCATGTGCAAAATATCACACGCACCCCACAAATGTACACATATTATGTATGAAAAAATAAAAATGAAAAGAATAAATAGAAAATATGAAAAGACTTATTAAAAGTTAAGACATCCCGATAGTAATAATAATAATAATAATAGTAATAAAGTCTCACACAAAAAAAGTTCAAGTCCAGATGGCTTCACTGGTGAATTCTATCAAATATTTAAAGAAGTATTAACATTACCTTCTCGAAATTTTTCAAAAACTAGAAATGGAGGAAATATTAATAGTTCTTAACTCATTTGATATGGATACTGTTACCCTTATACAAACCTAAACAAATATTTTCAAAAGACAAAATAATACAGATCAATATCTCTCATGAATATGGAGACACAGCTCAACACAATATTAAAAAACTTAATCAAGTAACATATAAAAAAGATTATACATCATGACAAAGAGGGATTTATCTTTTGAATGCAAATTTGATTCAACCTATGAAAATTAGCTATGTGACATAGCATATATACAAGTAAATGAAAAACCCACATTGTTATCACAATAGATCAAAAAAGCACTTGACAAAACACATCTTAATTTTCATAAGAACAATAACAAGCCAGGAATAGAAGAGAAATTCCTCAACCTGATAAAAAGCATGTATGAAAAACCCATAACTAATTTTGTACTTAATGGTGAATGACTTAAAAAAAAAAATTAGAAACAAGGCAGGAAGGTCTGCTTATACCATTTCTATTCAACATTGTACTGGAGGTTCTAGTATTACAATTAGGTAAGAAAAAGAAACAGAAACAGCCAGATTAGAAAAGAAGTAAATCAATCTCTATTTGTAAATGACATTTTCTTGGATAGAGAAAATCCTAAGGAATCTATTAAAAAGCTATTACAGGCTGGGAGTGGTGGCTCACGCCTGTAATCCTAGCACTCTGGGAGGCCGAGGCGGGTGGATTGTTTGAGCTCAGGAGTTCGAAACCAGCCTGAGCAAGAGCGAGACCCCGTCTCTACTAAAAATAGAAAGAAATTAATCGGACAACTAAAAA
>CAUYRB010020054.1:0-26375 GCA_963574695.1 Propithecus perrieri | reverse complement strand
GGGCTCAAGTGATCCTCCTGCCTCAGCCTCCCAAGTAGCTGGGACTACAGGCATGTACCACCACGCCTGGCTAATTTTTTCTATATACATGTGTGTGTGTGTGTGTGTGTGTATGGGTATTTTATATATATATATATATATTTTATATTTATATTTTTTTTATATATATATATATATTTTTTTTTTTTTTTTAGTTGTCCAGCTAATTTCTTTCTAATTTTAGTAGAGACGGGGTCTCGCTCTTGCTCAGGCTGGTCTTGAACTCCTGAGCTCAAACAATCCACCCACCTCAGCCTCCCAGAGAGGTAGGATTACAGGCGTGAGCCACTGTGCTCAGCACAGTCAATAAATATTTGAAAATCTTATGTATCTTTCCATACCTATTTCATGTGCCTAGAAGTAAATGTATAGGGAGATTGATACGTAAAAACTCTGCCGTACATGGAGTCCAAGAAATTTAGTTTCAAAAAATGCAGAGTTAGATTTTCGTGAGGTTAGTGAAATGACTGGCGTAAGCCTGCAAAGGAAGTTGGTCAGGAGTTGGGGATCTGGAGTCAGTTAATTGTTGTATCTCTGCATTGATACTATTGGTTTTTACTGTTTGGATACTTTTTTCTCCATTTTTTACACACGTGACAACCCATTGTTAAGAATTGATTTGATCTATACCTTGAGTTATTCTTCCTTCCCCTTTTACCCCCGACTTATTGATATATCTTGGATATATTTTCCTTTCAGTTTGTAAAGAGGTTCCTCATTCTTTTTATGGCTGTATGATGCCTGAATGAATCGCAATTCATTTAAACAGTCCCCAAGTTTTGCTGTTACAAGTGACACTGCAGCGAATAATCTGAATACAAGCCATTTTCCTTGTGTACTAGTGTGTCCGTAAGAAAAATTCATAGAACTGCTAGGCCAAAGGTACATGTATTTGTAATTTTGAAAGATATTGCCAAATTGCCCTCTTTAGAGGTTGTACCTATTTATATTTCACCAGCAATATGTGATGAGTGCCTGTCTTCCACACACAGTAAGTTATCAAGAAATTTGGGGGAGTGGAGTCCAATCTCTCTTCCTCGCTGCAAGACCCCATTGCCCTGGTACTAGGTATGAGATATGGATTAAATTTCATTGTTTTAAAAAGATGGCTTTGCAGTTGTCCTAACACCATTTGTTGAATAATCCATCTTTTCCCCACTGAAGATGCCCTATTCTATACTAGATTGCTGTTTGTATTTTGGTTTACTTCAAGATTTTCTATTTTGTTCTATTGGTCTGTTTATATTTATGTGCCAGTATCACACTGCTTTGTTACTGAGACTTTACTGAAACTACTATATGCAAATATAAATTGTTAACGACTAATTTAACATAACTTATTTAACCATTATCCTATTTTAGACATTAACATTTTTCAAAATTTAATGTTTATGTTAACATTTTATTGATTTGTCTTTGTACACAAGTCTTTGAACCAAACTTATTAATATTTCCTTTTGTTGAATTCCTAGAAGAGTATGAAATGTTTTTAAAGGCCCGAGACTTAGTGCCAAATTGGTGCAACCTTCCTGGAAAGTAATTCCTGCCCCCAGTGTATGAAAATATGGCTCGTAATTTTAAGTTTTACTACTATATTGCTAATTTCAACGTATTGAAATCTTTTCACATGAGCTTCATGTAGTACCTTAAATGTTACTTTTCACATATTAAATACCCTGAGTCCTATTGCCTTTAAGACCCTCTGTCCTTCAGAAACTGAGTTGTTTTTCCAGTGATACTCCTTTTGATTAATGGCATATTTCCAAGTGGATGAGGGAAGGGCGAGAGTATAGACTCAAAGCAGTTGGTCTGTCAAAGGTCAAATCCATGGCCATGACCTTATTTATAAATGTTAAATTCTCCAACTGAAATAACCTGATGCAGACACTTAATGTTTCAGGTACTCCAAGAAGCATATAGTTGGTAGCTTTTATCTCAGCTGTTTGTGCCCTCCTTCTACAGAGTATTAAGAAGGAATTGACATTCATGAAAATTCTTTTGAATCTGATTTGAATATAGGTTCATTTAGTTTTAGCTGGATGAGTGATCGAGGTGTATGTCTTGTATAGTACTGTGTTAATGACTGAGTTATATAGTATGGGGTTAATTTAGGTACGTTCTGAGTGAAGTTTATTATAATGTTAAACAAAATCAAATTCAAATAATGGCTACAAGAGCTAATATTAATGACTAAAGTAATTTAAAACCTTTTCTTCAGGGAAAAAAAAGGCAAGAATAGGAATTAGTTCATGAAAAAAATCATATTTTATATAGACCATTAACCAGTTAACCAAATTTTCTTTTTATCATTTAGCCTTTTTGTTTAGCATATAATGTATAAGCATAAGCTTGTCTTGCTAGGTCAGAAAAGGAACAAACTTAGAAAAGAACAAAGTAGTTTAGCTTTTAACAATGATTTAGAGCAGTTTGAGAGTGAAAGGAAAAAACTAATCCCATATCCAGTTAATACTCTGGAGGTTTGTAGAAAATTTTGAGTTAAATTTGGGCAGGATATAATATACAACTATCTTGCTCTGTAAATGAATACTGAATAATTAAGACTTGAAGGATATGATATTATAGGAAAGTATGGCAATATTTTTGTCAGTTTTTGAAGTGTATGAAATTACTAGACACACTTTGTTTTTGAACTCAGTAAAAGATCAGTTGTAGTCCTTAAATATTTTATTAATTTAGTTCATGGAAACATGAAATCACTGTAGATGACAATGTTATTATTATTAGGAGTTACTCTGTACTCAGGTTTGGTCTGAAGGACGATGACTCTTAATTGTCTTGTTTTTCAGTTCTTATAACAGAATTTTTTTTTACTGTCATTTTATGAATAATTGTTCAAAAAGGATAGAATTTGTACCATCTCTAGGGCAGTGACTGACAGCATAAAACATCCCCTTGCCTGGTTACAGTCTGTTTGCACGTACCAGTCTGTGCCGAAGTACATCGTATTCACAATCATAGATTCCCCCCATGGTTTCCTTAGGCTTGCCTGTGTACAATTTTGTGTGTATTTGTAAATTTCAAGAATGTCCCTGAGTGAGGAAACCCAAGGCCTTTCTGTTACATGTTCCTGTGGGCCCGTTTTGTCCAAGTGGTTAGTGATTACTCTGTATCAATGGATGGACTTTGAAAGATATGGCTAGTGACTAACAAAAGACATGCTATGGTATGTAAAACAATTACCCTGCTTTTAATATTTTCTAGTTTCGTAAAGACTTCATAGTAGTTTTCCTTTTTTATAGAAATTAAAAATTTATATTCTTATTTTTGAATCTAACTTGATAACACACTTAAGAATGAACAGTATCATGTGATTCCTGTTGAAATGGAAAGGTATCTATATACGGTCAGATTTCTTACTGTTTTGTTCAGGTCAGAAAGTTTTCAGTCATTCTTTTGTAAGTTCAACCTAAATTAGTTTAAGAAGACATTTTCAGTTATTTGCACTTTAGGTTATGATTTTGGTCTACACTGAAATTGTCATGTCAGAGTGTCACTTTGAGAGAGGCTTGATTTTGTAATGTATGTTGGCTGACCATCTTTCTTTTCCTATAGCTTAACTAGCAGTAATGACTTTTCTGTTATATAAGCAGTAATATTATTCCATGTACCTGTGAGCATATTATATAAAATTATATGTTTTTACAAAGTTGCTTTTCCTCCCTATAATCTCAAAATACTCTGCATTTTTTCTTTCGACAAACTTATGAAACATGGTAAGTCATTTCTTCATTTTGTTGGAGAAGTAATTAATTGTGAAAAAGTTAGTAACTCCTAAAGATTCTCGGTAAAGTGAGATTATTACTATCCAAGTTCTAATTTAGTAGTTTTTTTTTTTAAATTACCCTGTTTCTATTATCTGCATTCACAGTCACTGTTTTCAGTTTAATATATTTGTGTTAAAATGTATCACAGGCTGTTTAAAGTAGCATTTTTATGCTTTACTAAGTTGTCTTAGAATTAAGCAGTATGTCTTATCCTGGCTTCTCTGCCTCTTTCAGAGTCATGTAGGAAAGAACACATATTGAGTTCTTCATTGGTGAACTACAGGAATAAAAGTGAGGATGGTAGATAGAGTAATCTATAAATTCTTTCAGATTAATTCTTTTTTTATTGTAGTAAAATATACATAGCGAAATTTCATTTTAACCTTTCATATATATATAATTTAATGAAAGTCAGTATGTTCACAGTGTTGTGTAACCATCACCATTCTATACCCAGAACTTTTGCATCATTTCCCACAAAAACTCTGTACCCATTAAACAATGACTCTCCCTTTCCCCCTTTCCCTAGCTGTTGGTAACCTGTGTTCTACTTTCTGTCTCTATGAATTTGCCTATTTTAAGTACCTCATATAAAAGAAATCATAAAATATTTGTCCTTCCGTGTCTGGCTTATTCACTAAACATAATATCTTTGAAGTCCGTTCTTGCAGCATGTATCAGAATTTCATTTTTTATGGCTGAAATATATATAAACTACATTGTGTTTATTCATTCACCTGTCGTTGGGTTGTTTCTACTTTTTGGCTGTCATGAATAATGCTATTATGAGTGCAAATATCTGTTCAAGTCTCTGCTTTCTTTTTCTTTTTCTTTTTTTTTTTTTTTTGAGACAGGGCCCCAGGCTGGAGTACAATGGCTTGTTAATAGCTCCCTGTAACCCTGAGTTCCTGGGTTCAAGTGATCCTCCTGCTTCAGCCTCCTGAATAGCTAGGACTGTGGGTGTGCACTCCCCTGCTGGCTAATCTTTTTTAATTTTTAAATTTTTTGCAGAGATCGAGTCTCCTTGTTGCCCAGTCTGGTCCCACACTTCTGCTTTTCATTCTTGTAGATACATATGTAGGAGTGGAAATGTTGGATATATGGTGGTTCTGTGTTTAGCCTTTTGAGAAACCGCCAAACTGTTTTCACAGCAGCTGCACCATTTTACATTCTTACCAGCAATGCACAAGTGTTCCGGTTTCTCCACATCCTTGCAACACTTATTTTTCATTTTTTTGATTGTAGCCATCCTAGTAGGTGTGAAGTGGTTGGTATCTTATTGTGGTTTTGATATATATCTCCCTAATGATTAATGATGTTGAGCATCTTTTCATTGCTTATTGGCCATTTGTATATCTTTCAAGAAATACCTATTCAAGTCCTTCTTTTGCATTAATTCTTAGTAGATATATTGGTATTTTTCAAATTGTCAGTAATAGTGTTAATTATCGTATATGTTAATCTTAACTCTAATAACAGTGACAGTCGTGACATGATTATAGTGATGAAGGCAAGTAAGACTTCTTGAGCGCGTATGATGAGCCAGGCACGGTTTTAAATGCTTTGTGCCTGTTAACTATTTAATCGTTATAACTACCCTATGAGGTAAATACCATTATTATTTTCATTTTATAGATGAGGAATTAGAGGCATAAAGATGTAAAGGAACTTGCCCAAGGTTATACAACAAGTAAGTGGCTGATGAGGCATTTGAATCCAGGCAGTTCCTTTTGAATCTGTGCTCTTAACCACTATATAATTTGGCTTCTCACAAATAAAAAATTCAAATAGTTATAAAGAGCATTCAGTATGATGTTTTTAAGTTTGGATCTTGATCCTGTAGTTTACCTATGAGTTTTATATGTCACCATAATTTGGATCTTGATCCTGTAGTTTACCTATGAGTTTTATATATCACCATAATTTGGATCTTGATGCTGTAGTTTACCTATGAGTTTTATGTATCACCATAACTATAAAATAATGAGATTTGTTATGCTGGATAACAAAGAATGTCATGATTTTATAGAACATCTTCATGGAGTTGTACAAGTTTTCTTAACCATAGATAACATGAGAAAGCTCTATGTGGGTGAGTGGTGTGAATATTTCTATATTTAAAAAAGGTTAAATCCTGTTCTCTAAAATTTATGTATTTTTAGCAGTAATACAAAGTATGAAAATAGTTTTTTTCTATAACAAATATGTCTTTCTAGGCCTATTATTTATTTCGATCAAGCCAGTGAGATTACTGATATTTAAGAGACCATACGGGCCAGGCGTGGTGGCTCATGCCTGTAATCCTAGCTCTCTGGGAGGCTGAGGTGGGCGGATTGTTTGAGCTCAGGAGTTCCAGACCAGCCTGACCAAGAGCGAGACCCCGTCTCTACTAAAAATAGAAAGAAATTAGATGGACAACTAAAAATATATAGAAAAAGTTAGCTGGGCATGGTGGCACATGCCTGTAGTCCCAGCTACTCGGGAGGCTGAGGCAGAAGGATTGCTTGAGCCCAGGAGTTCGAGGTTGCTGTGAGCTAGGATGATGCCACGGCACTGTAGCCCGGGCAACACAGTGAGACTCTATCTCCAAAAAAAAAAAAAAGAAAAAGGAAAGAGAGACCATACAACATTAGGGACCATGAGTTGTCTTTTCCTGGGACATAGCTTTATTTGGAATAATTGTGGCCAATTCAGCAACAAGAAGTTATAGTCTTAACATTCTGATAAATTCATATATCTTTAAAAAAACAGATTTAATAAGATAACTGATACAACAAACTATACATATTTAAAGTATAATTTGATATATTTTGAAATACGTAAATAACCATGAAACCATTACGACAATCAAGAAAATGAACATCTACAAAGTTTCTTTGCATGTCTTTGTAATCCTCCCTCCCCTTCCCCTACCCTACCACCAGAGAACCACTAATCTGCTTTCTGTCTGTGTAGATTAGTTTGGATTTTCAAGAATCTTATATACAGCTGTCCCTTGGTATCTGCTCCAGAGAAATTGGTTCCAGGACCCCCACAGATACCAAAACCCAGATATACTCAAGTTGCTTATGTAAATGGCATACTATTTGCATATAACCTACACTCATTCTCCTGTATACTTTTAAATAATCTCTAGATTACTTATAATACCTAATATAATATAAATGCAATGTAAATAGTTGTTATACTATATTTTTTAAATTTGCATTTAGTGTTTTGTTTTATTTTTTTCTGTAATATTTTTGATCTGCAGTTGGTTGAATCTGCAGATGTGGAATTTATGGAGAACCAGCTGTAAACAGAATCGTGATATATAATCATTTCTGGTCTGGCTTCTTTCATTCAGTATATTTTGAGATTCATCATGTCGTTGCATATATCAACAATTTATTCCTTCGTATTGCTGAGTAGTAGTCCATTGAATGGATATTCCACAGTTATTTGTCATTCACCTTTTGGTGAACATTTGGGTTGTTTTTAGTTTTTGACTGTGACAGATAAAGTTATTGTGAACATTTCTGTAGAAGTCTTTGTATATACATATGGTTTTATTTCTCTTAAATATTTCTCCAGATATCCTGCTGGATGGGAGTAGAATGGCTGGGTCACATGGTAGGTATATGTTTAACATTTTAAGAAACTGTCAGTTGTTTTCCTAAGAGAGTGTATCATTTTCCTACCAGCAGTGTATACAAGTTCCAGTTCCACATCATCACCTAGCCTTTTCAAGAGGCTAGATCAGCCAGTTCTAGCCATCTAGCCAAGAGCCAATTCTAGCCATTTCAGGAGGTGTGTAGTGATATCTGTTATGTTTCTGATTTGCATTTTCCTAATGACTAATGATATTGAATGTCTTTTCATGTACTTATCAGACATTCATGTATCTTTAGAGAAATGTTAAATCTTTTGTCCATTTTTATATTGGTTTTATCTTGTTTATGAATTCTTCATATATTTTGGATATGTCATTTTTGGATATTTAATTTGCAATTATTTTTCCTATTCTGTGGCTTGCCTTATTCTCTTAAAAGTGTCTTTCAAAGAATAGAAGTTCTTAATTTTGATGATTGATTTATCAACATTTTCTTTTGTGGATTGTATTTTTGGTATTTTATTTAAGAAATCATTATCTATTTCAAGACACAAAGATTTTCTTCTAAAAGTTTTATAATTTTTGCCCTATGATCCATTTTGATTTTATTTTTGTGTATGTTGCAAAATAAGGATTGAAATTCTTCTTTTCTTTTCTTTTTTTTTTTACATATGGATATCTAATTGTTCCAGCACCATTTGTTGAAAAGACTATTCTTTCTGCACTCAAATGCATTTCATCTTTGTTAAAAATCAGATATATGTGTGAGTCTGTATCTGGGCTATTATGTTCCATTGGTTTGTTATCTATCTTGACTCATAAGCGTACTATTTTGAGTACTATAGGTTTATAATAAATCTTGAGATCAGATATAAATTTCCAAATTTGTTTTTCTTTTTCAAAGTTACTTTGGCTATTCTAGGTCATTTTAGAATCACCTTGTCAATTTTACAGAAAAAAAAAAGCCTGTGGAATTTTGTTTGGGATTATGTTGAATCTATAATAAATTTTGGGGAAAATTAATATCTTAACAATATTAAGTCTTTCAATCCAGGAACACGGTACATTTCTTCATGTGTATTGTCTTTGATTTCTTACTACAAAGCTTTTAGTATACAGATGTTGCACATCTTTTGGTAGATTTACCTGTAAGTCTTTCGCAATTTTTGATAATATTGTGAATGACATGGTTTTAAAAATTTTAATTTCTGATTATTCGTTGCTAGTATGTAGAAATACAATAGATTTTTTACATTTTTATGTTGTACCCTGCAACCTTGCTAAACTTACTTATTTCCAGTGGTTTTTATTTTTTGTGGAATCCATTGGCATTTCTACATAGAGGATTATGTTACCTGAAAGTAAAGATAGTTTTACTTTTTCTTTTCCCAATCAGGATGCCTTTTATTTCTTGCCTGGTTACATTGGCTAGAACCTCCAGTATAATGTTTAAAAGAAGTGGTGAAAATGGACATCCTTGCCTTCATCCTGACCTTAGAAGGAAAGCATTCAGTCTTTTGTCCTTTAAGTACGATGTTAGCTTTAGTTTTTAGTTTTTTTAAATAATAGATGCCCTTTATCAGTTTCAAGATGTTCCTTTCTATTCCTAGTTTCAGGAGAACTTATTTTTAAATTAGAAGTGGATGTTAGATTTTGTCAAATGCATTTTCTTTATCTATTCAGGGGATCATATAGGTTTTCTTTTTTAATGTGTTAATATTGTGTGAATTACAGTGATTTTTGAGTCTTAAACTAACTTGCAATCCTGGCATAACCTTACTTGATCATGATATGTTATTATCTTTTTTATGTGTTGTTTGATTTGATTTCCTAGAATTATGTTAAGAATTTTGCACATATTTTCATGAAGAATATTGGTTTTTCATTTTCCTGTTATATCTCTGGCTTTGCTTTTAGAGTATTCAGACCTCATAGTATGCATTGTAAAGTATTACTTTTTTTTCAGGGTTCTGGAAGAGTTTGTGTGGAATTGGTATTACTTCTTATACATTTGGTACAATTCATCAAAGAAGCATCTGCACTTGAACTTTTCTTTGTGGGAAAGTGATTCACTTCTGATCCAATTTCTTTAATAGATATAGGGCTACTTAAGTTATTTGTTTCTTCTCGAGTGAGCTTTTGTTTTTTGTGTTTTTAAAGGAATGTGTGTCCATTTTGTCAAATGTATCAATGTAAAATTGTTCATTATATTTCCCTTTTTTTAAATATCTTTAGAATCTCTAGTGTACTTTTCTAATTCCTGATACTATTCTGCATCTTTCCTGTTTTGTCCCAGTCTGGTTTATTAATTTTATTGATCTGCAAACCAGCTTTTGGTTTTATTGTTTTGTTTTGTTTTTTTTCTGTTTTTTTTTTTTTAAATTTCATTGATTTCCATTCTCATCTTTGTTTCCTTTCTTCTGTCTACTTCAGGTTTCTCTTGTTATTCTTTTGGTAATTTATTGAGATGGAAGGAAGCTAAGACCATTGATTTGAGACTTTTCTTCTTTTCTAATATAGTATAGGCATTTTAGCACTAGTAATGTCCTTCTAAGTATTACATTAGTTGTACCCCACAAATATTTTGTGTTTTCGTTTTCATTCAGTTCAAAATAATTTCTCATTCCTAATTTGATTTCTTCTTTGACACAGGAACTATATGTAAGTGTATTATACAGTTTCCAAATATTCGAGGATTTTCCAGATATCTTTTTGTTACTAATTTCTAATCTGTGGTCAGAGAATATATTTTGTATGACTTCAAATTTAGTGAGATTTGTTTTTACTGTCCAGAATATAGTGTGTACTTAAAACAATGTTTATTTTCCTGTAGTGGGGTAGAGTGTTGTATGAATATCAATTAGGTCTAGTTGGTTGATAAGGTTGTGCAAGTCTTCTATATTCTTCCTGATTTTCAGGTTTTGCTTTGTGTATTTGGAAGCTTTGTTATTAGGAGCATAAACATTTAAGAGTGTTATGTATGTCCTGATCAGGACATAATATCATTATATCGTTTTCATTATGAAGTGATCCTCTGTATCTCTGGTAAGAGTCTTTGTTCTGGAACTTGTTTTATCTGATACTAATACAGCCAGTCCAGCTTTCTTGTTATTAGTGTTAGCATGGAATGTCTTTTTCCATCCTTTTACTTTTAACCTGCTTGTTTCTTTATATTTAAAGTGGGTTTCTTGTAAGCAGTATATAGTTGGATCTTTTATTCTGTCTTTACATTGGGGTATTTAGGCTATTTATATTTAATGTGATTATTGATATGGTTGAGGTTAAATTTAAATCTACTCTCTTGCTATTTATTTTTTCTTTGTCCTATCTGTTATTTTTTCTCTTTTTACTCTTTTTTGCCTTTCGCATAATTATGTATTTTTTATGGTTCCATTTTATAATTTTTTTGTATTACTTTAGTGGTTGCTTTACAGTTTATAGTATGCATGTTTAACTTATAACAGTCTACCTTCAAGTGATCACATAACTTCATGTGTGGTGTAAGAGCCTAAACATCATACTTCCATTTATCTCTTTCTGGCCTTTGTGCTATTGTTGTCATTATTTAACTTCTACTTGTGAACAGCATAGTAAAATACTGTTTTTGCTTCAAATAGTAAATTACCTTTTAAAGTTATTTAATAATAACAGAAAAAATTTTTTTTTGGTCGTTGCAGACAGGAGAGTAAATCTAGTCCTTGTTATTACATTTGGCTAATAGTAGAAGTCTGCCTATATCTGGTTTGGGCCTAGCTGATATGTCCTAGAATAAATCAGTGGTGGTCGTCTTCTCTTTCTGCAGTTTCAAATCTGGTGTGTTTAGTTTTTCAGGAAGGTATGATCTTGAGGTCCTGGAGCTTTGACAAGCTGGGTTTCTTTAATGCCATTTACTAATTTAAAGTCAGTGCTCCAGTGGGATCACTACATCTGCTAGTGTTACCCATGTAGCCATATGGCTCAATACAATAAAAACCTTCATATGTTACTTCCAAATATACCACAAACTGTTGATGTCTAACAGATAAGCCCCGACTACAAATTTCACAGCAGATCTCTTCTTATAAATGGTGTAGCCAAATCTGGGGATGCTTGTTTGACCTACATAAGTCCCTAAGATACTTTTTTCTCGTCTTTGAAGATACTGATTTTTGACAAGCAAGGTCAGTTTTTCTAGGTTTAGATTGAACTTCTTAGGCCCCTTACCAGCAGCTACTAAATCATACTAACTCTTAGGTGAAAAAAAGTTATTTTGCTAAATGTACGATAGGAAGTGTGTTTGAGAGCTGGCGAGGGTGCCGAATTGGCCTCATAAGCTACGTGTTGTAGCGTAGGCATGGCAATTAGGCCTATATTTGTTGGTTCACCGTAGATATTTTGAGAGAAAAGAAAACATATTTACTTAGGAACATATACGTATGTTGGCAGTTCAGTATAAGGCAAAATTATTTATGGGCCCTATCCTAATGGTGCTTACAGTTTTGTCAGGGAGGAAATTGTTAATCAAGTAAACATAAAATAATATAAAATTACAACTCTAACAAATACTTTAGAAGAAAGTATATGATGTCTTAAGAGTGTATAACTCAATGATCTAATTTAGTGTGGGAAAATAGGGAAGACTTCCCTGGGAAAGTGGCATTTGTACTAAGACCTAAAGAGTGAAGAGAAGTTGACTAGGTAAAGGGGGTTAGTAGTGGGTGAGTGCTGTGGCCCATTTCTAGGGGCCGAGGAATGAACACAGAGACAAAGAGACACAGACACACACAAAGACGGTACAGGACTGCAGCCACTACAAAGAGACATAGACACACACAAAGACGGTATAAGACTGCAGCAAACTTTTTGCTGTAGTTTCTTTATTTATAACACAGCCTGTTTGGCAACTGTCCCACCGCAATTTCTTTGATCCCACACTGCTCCGACTCAACACGTCCCTGTTCCTTGTTGTTTCGTCTCTGGCGAGCAGATGTTTGCATCTAAACTCTCTAGCCCCTCCTGTTTTCAGGGTGAGGGCGCCATGGACTTGCATGCAAGGCCACAGGCACGTTCTTGAGAGAAACAACAAGGAAACATTCCCAGACAAAGTGTCCTCTACATAGGAACATTCTGTTTCCCAAGATGCTTTCACCCAGTATTTCAGCATCCACAGTTATCCTTGCCTGAATAAATCATTACTTTGGGGGTTACAAAATGCTGCTTTTCCAATTCTATTATTTGTTAGCTAGTGGTCTTCTGTAAAGAAATCCTTTTCTGGCCAGGCGTGGTGGCTCACACCTGTAATCCTAGCACTCTGAGAGGCCGAGACGGGCGGATTGTTTGAGCTCAGGAGTTTGAGACCAGCCTGAGCAAGAGCGAGACCCCGTCTCTACTAAAAATAGAAAGAAATTGGCCAAACATCTAAAAATAGAAAAAAATTAGCCGGGCATGGTGGTGCGTGCCTGTAGTCCCAGCTAACTGGGAGGCTGAGGCAGGAGGATCGCTTGAGTCCAGGAGTTTGAGGTTGCTGTGAGCTAGGCTGACTCCATGGCACTCTAGCCCAGGCAAGAAAGTGAGACTCTGTCTCAAATAAAAAAAGAAATCCTTTTCTTTTCTTCTCCCTCCTTTTATTTTTTAAGTATCTCAGTGGAGTTGTCTGTTTTTCATTCATTGGACTGTAATCGGTTACTATCATTATTCTTTTCTTTTTTTTAAAAAAACTTCAAATTGTATAAAATTTGACCAAGGGAAAGGGAAAACCCTGCAAATTATATCCTGTGTCCTTTTGACATGCCTCATTACTCTCTTTGAACTTTTTATTTTTATTATTATTTAGAGACAGGGTCTTGCTCTATCACTGAGGCTGGAGTGCTTACTGCAACCTTGAACTCCTAGCCTCAAGCAGTCCTCCCACCTTAGCCTCCCAAAGTGTTGGGATGATAGGCATAAAACAGTGCACCTGGCCTTTTTCAACTCGGAGGTTTTTGTTTGTTTGTTTTGTTTTGTTTTTTCTTGAGACAGAGTCTCTCTCTGTCACCCTGCGATGAGTGCAGTGAGTCATGGTAGCTCACTGCAACCTCAAAGTCTTGGGCATATACTTGAAGCAATCCTCCTGCCTCAGCCTCCTGAACAGCTGGGACTATAGGCACTTGCCACGATGCCCTGGCTAATTTTTCTATTTTTCGTAGAAACAGGGTCTCAGTCTTGCTGAGGCTGGTCTCAAATTCCTGAGCTCAAGCTATCCTCCCGCCTCGGCCTCCCAGAACGCTAGGATTACAGGCATGAGCCACCATGCCTGATTCCTCTTTGAACTCTTACTTACTTTCTGGCACAAGGTGTCCCAGGCTCACTTTGTATTCTTTTTTCCCGTTTTTGAAGTAAACCTTTTAGTAGGGGAATGGCATTTAGAAACCAAGATCTTTGCTCATGCACTCAATGTTACGGAGGTATTAATTTCCTGGGCCCTTTCGTTTGACAAAGTTAGGATTTATATTTGTAAAAAAATTTTGAATGGGATAATTCCAATCCAATAACAGGGTTTTCTGATACTTTAAAAAACATTTTATATTGTTTCTCTTACACTGAAAACCTTTGCTCCTAATATTATTAATATAGTTATTAATTTTCTTTATTCTACATGTAAATAAAATAGTCTCAAAATGACAATACCTGTTAATAATAAACCCTTTTAGCCAAATTTAAGGTTTCCTTGCAGTTGTTTTTGTCCTTAGGACATATTTCACTTAGGATACACAGTCAGTACTGGGTTCAAAATTAGTTAATGCTTTTCTCTACATTGTTATGTTGTCAGGTTGATATTCAGTTAGATTCCTTTGTTTTTGTTAGTATTAGATTCATTTGTTATTGATAGTATTCCATTTTAGAGTTTATCTTTTATCCGCTTCCTTTTACTATTTGAAAATGTGTAACATTTACACAGTTCAGAAATCAAAACGATATGCAAAGGTATATGCCAAAGTCTCAATCTTGTCTGTATCCCTCCCATTGTTCCTCCCCATCCCGTATGAGTAAAAATTTTTGTTTCGTTAGTTTCAAGTTTATTGTTACAGTGTTTCATTTTTCAAAAATAAGGTACATATATGTAAATGAATTCATACACACATATTCACACACACACACATATTCATTTTCATTTTCCCCTTTTTCTTACACAAGAATATACAAGAATGTATACAAGAACATACATTGTTCTTGGCCCGGTGTGGTGACTCATACCTGTAATTCTAGCACTTTGGGAGGCCAAAGTGGGAGGATCACTTGAGACCAGGAGTTCGAGACTGGCCTGGGCAACATAGCAAGACCTTGTCTCTACAAAAACAAACAAAAAAATTACTGGACATGGTGGCAAGTGCCTGTAGTCCCAGCTATTCTGGAGGCTGAAGAAGGAGGATCGCTTGAGTCCAGGAGTTCGGGGCTTCAGTGAGCTATGATTGTGGATCGCCCCACTGCATTTGAGCATGGAGTGAGACCCTGTCTGTAAAAATAAATAAATAAATAAAAATTTTTTAAAACCACTTATTTTAGACATGTGAACTCACACTGGAAGAAAGCCCAATGAGTGCAAAGATTGTGCCAGAGTCTTTAGTCACTCTGCAAGCCTTATTTTATATATGAGAACACACACTGGAGGAAAAACCGTAAATGTAAGGGATGTGGGAAAGTCTTCAGCAATTCTTCCCATCTTAATGTTCATGTCAGTTCTCACGCTAGAGCAAAACCCCATGAATGTAAGAAATGTGGAAAATCTTTCAGTGTTCCATGAAGATGCAGGAAAATCATGAGAACTCACACTGGAAAGAGACCATATGAGTATAAGCAATATGGGAAGACTTTTGGCTGTCACTCATACTTTAGGAAGCATATAAAAATTCACAGTGGAAAGAAAGCCTATAAATATAAAGAATGTGGGAAGGCTTTCATTGATTCCTCACATCTTACTGTCCATGTGAGAACTCACACTTGAGAGAAACCCTATGTGAATGTAAGGAATATGGGAATGCTTTAAGTAAATCCTCATCACTTATGAGATAGACGAGGGACCAGGCACAATGGTTCGTACCTGTAATCCTAGCATTTTGAGAGGCTGAGGTGGGAGGATCACTTGAGTCCAGGAGTTCAAGGCTGCAGTGAGCTATGATCACACCACTGCACTCCAGCCTGGGTGACCAAGTGAGCAGAGTGAGACCCTGTCTCAAAAAAAAAAAAAAAAAAGAAAAGAAAAAATAAATTAAAAAAAAAAAGAAAAGGAGAGAGAGAGACACATATGAAGACACACACTGATGAGAAACTTTATGAATGTAACAACTGTGGGAAAGCCTTCGGGCACATCTCTTCATGAGGGAATATACGAGGGCTGTCCGGAAAGTATCCAGTCATATTTTCCGGACAGCCCTTGAATACCAGAAAAGAAAACAAATAAACGTTATGAATATCAGATTGTCTTTGTCAATGTATCATCTTTTTTTTTCAAATTTCAATATATTAAGTAGGTACAAATATTTTAGTTTACATGGATCACTTTTGTAATGCTTGAGTCCTGGCTATACCTGTGTCTGACACCCAAATAGTGTTCATAGCACCCAATTAGGTAAATTTTTGCCTCTCCCTTCCTCTCCCCTCACCCCTGGTTATTTTCCACTGAGTTTTACTTCCCTCTGTGTACATGTGTGTTCATCAGTTAGTTCCAATTTAATTGTGAGTACATGTGGTGTGTGTTTCTCCATTCCTTTTTTTGTTTTTTGAGACAGAGTCTCGCTCTGTTGCCCAGGCTAGAGTGCCATGGTGTCAGCCTAGCTCACAGCAACCTCAAACTCCTGGGCTGAAGCAATCCTACTGCCTCAGCCTACCAAGTAGCTGGGACTACAGGCATGTGCCACCATGCCGGCTAATTTTTTCTACATATATTTTTAGTTGTTCAGATAATTTCTTTCTATTTTTTTTTATTAGAGACGGGTTCTCACTCAGCTCAGGCTGGTCTCGAACTCCGGAGCTCAAATGATCTGCCCGCCTCGGCCTCCCAGAGTGCTAGGATTACAGACATGAGCCACCACGTCCAGCTGTTTTTCCATTCTGGAGGTACTTCACTTAGGAGAATGGTCTCCAGTTCTATCCATGTTGTTGCAAAAGGTATTAATTCATCTTTTAATGGCTGAGTGGTACTTCATGGTATACATATACCACATTTTATTAATCCACTCATGAATTGATGGGCACTTCAGTTGATTCCATATCTTTGCAATTGTGAATTGTGCTGCAATAAATGTTCAAGTGAAGGCATCTTTTTGATGTAAAGTCTTATTTTCCTTTAGGTAAATAACCAATAGTGGGATTGCTGGATCAAATTCTTTGAGGAATCTCCATACTGTTTTCCACACAAGTTGTACTAATTTGCAGTCCCACCAACAGAGTATAAGTGTTTCTTTCTCTCTGCATCCACACCAGCATGTATTGTTTTTGGAATTTTTGATAAAAGCCATTTTAACTGGGATAAGGTGATATCTCACTGTGATTTTAATTTGAATTTCCCTGATAATTAGTGACATTGGGCATTTTTTATATGTTTGTTGACCATTTGTATTTCTTCTTTTGAGAAGCTTCTGTTCATGTCTTTTGTCCACTTTTTAATAGGGTTGCTTGTTTTTTCTTGCTGATGTGCTTGAGTTCTTTGTAAATCCTGGATATCAGCCCTTTATTGGATGTGTAGCTTGTGAATATTTTCACTCACTCTGTAGGTTATTTGCTCTGTTGATTGTTTCCTTAGATATGCATCAGTGTATCATCATTAAGGTGGAATGCTGGTTGTGTCAGTTGAGTCCTTCAGAAGCGGATACTGAAATAAAGTTAGGAGACCAAAGGACTTTTTAATTAGATGGTAACACCTTTGAAGGGAAAAAAGGAGGAAACAGGATTGGGCAAGGAGACTACTTAAACCAGGTTGCCTGTCTGATAAAGTATCTGGCAGACCAGCAAAGAGCAGTAGAGCAAAGACTCCCAAGTAGAGGAGCCCTGTGTTGAACAAAAATGGATGAACCCTTGGCTAGGGTGGCACATGCCTGTAATCTTTGGGAGGCTGAGGCAGTAGGATCATTTGAGACCAAGAGTTTGAGACCAGCCTGGGCAACATAGTGAGACTCCATCTCTAGAAAAGAAATTAAAAATTAGCCAAGCATGGTGGCATGCACCTGTAGTCCCAGCTACATGGGAGACTGAGACGGGAGGATTGCTTGAGCCTGAGAGTTGGGGGTTGCAGTGAGCTATGATGGTACCACTGCACTTCAGCCTGGGCAACAAAGTGAGACCCTGTCTCAAAAACAAAATAAAGCCTAACAAAAAGAATAGCAGCTTTTTTTCCCTCTTCATGCATGTCCACATGACCTGGTAGGCTAGTATGCTTCCTGTTTCTTTAATTAGGTGCTACGTACACAGCTACAAACACCTTAAGACAGTCATTGCACTGGGGGTCAACTTGTAAGGCTAATTTCCCACTCTAGGTCAAGTCAGATTCTCCCTGTTCTCCAGGGTTTTCTGGTGTTTTGTTTTTGTTTATTGTTTTGGTTGGTTTGTTGTTGTTCTTGTTGTTGCAGTCTGTCTCTGTGCTGAGAATCAGTCTGAGGTATAACATGAAGATATTCTCAGGTCTTTTCTGATATTTGTACAGCAACGTTCACAGTACCGTGATTCACAATAGCTGCCAGTGTAAGCATATCCCAAGGGCCATTCAGACCATAAACCTCAGCTAGCTAAAGGGAAGCCACTTTGCTTCCAGTATACTTTTGCCTTGTGTCTTACAAGTTTAGAATTAACCTGCTGTTTGCTGCCAGACATAAGATTAGAAAATGACCTTGACCTCAATGCAATATTTCTGGCAGCAAAAGAAAAAAAATTTGAAAAATTAAAGGAAAAACCTTGAGGAAAAACAGATCAAGAGTCTGGAACGGGCCATCTGCAGACTGCTGATGCCAAGATACACCAGATGACCTACTGTTTGCTGGTAACCATCAAACAAGTCATGATGACTTGCACAAAGCTTTCTCTCTCCCCTGAACCCCCTTTACTGTTTCCCTTTATAAGTTGCTCAGGGCCGGGGAAGGTGGCTCATGCCTGTAGTCCAGCACTCTGGGAGGCTGAGGTGGGAAGATTGATATTTGTTTTCTAGGTTTGTTTTTTTTTTTTGGTAGGGATTTCTTATTTTTTTTTATCATGCTCTCGTTTTTATGGACAACAGTGTTTAGGAATATGAATTTTCCTTTCATCAGTGCTTTAGAAGTGTCCCATATTATCTATAAAAGCCAAAAAAGAGGGAAAAACCCAACGACCATCAACTGATAAATGGATAGTGATATAGTCATACAATGGAATATTACTTAGTAATAAAAAGAAATTAAGTACTGATACATGCTACAACATGGATGAATCCTGAAAACATTAGGTAAGTGAAAAACAGCCAGACACAAAGACCATATATTTTATACTGTAATTCCATTTACATGACATGTCCAGGATAGGCAAATCCAGAAACAGAAAGATTAGTTGTTGCTTTGGACTGCAGTGGTTGAAGTGGGCTGGATGGGAGGATTGGGTGATTATGGCTAAGGGGGTCTGGGTTTCTTCTTTTGGTTATGAAAATGTTCTAAAATCGATTGTGGTGATAGATGTACAACTCTTTGAATACACAAAAAGCCACAGAATTGTACATTTCAAATGGGTTAATTGCACGCTTTGGGAATTCTACCTCAAACAAAACTAAAGGCCTAAAGAAGGGACTGAATGTATCAGAGGCAGGGAAGATTTTATGGACTGGCAGGTTTATCTTTGTAAATACGAGCGCATTGCTGCAGAAGGTCGAAGAAACAAAGAGAAAGGCCCGCAGAAAAGCCTCTGATGAGCATCCTAACGCCTGTACCCCAAGTCTTAGATGTCCTTTCCCCGCCCTCCACGTCTGTCCCCGTCTCCAACCCAGTCTTCTGCGCTCGGCTCCCGGGAGGGCGTCATCCTCCGAATATCGGCAGCCTGATGCGGAGCCAGGTCTACCGTGCACAGGGGAAGAAACTGGGACTTTCCTGACGCGGCCGCAGACATCTTCTCTCTGCCTCCTGTCATCCTGATCCCACAGCTCCTGAGGCTCCGCCCCCTACGTCCATTGCGGTGCGTACGCCGGAACCGGAAGTGCAAGGCCGTGCGCCGGAGGTCGTCGGGCGTCGCCCGACCACGCATTTCGGAGATAGGTTTTCGCCTCCGAGTGTGTTCAGGCCCAGCCCAGCTGGGGACCTGCGGGAGGGCCTGGTGGGAGGAGGAGCCGGGGGTCACAGGGCGCCGCCCCGGGCTCTGCGCGCAGTCCCCGCTGCTCCGGTGTCCCGGCGCCTCCGTCTCGCCGCCGCCTCCTCCAAAGGCCTTTGCCCGCTGCGCCCGCGCCAGTCTGGGCCTTGGCTCAGGGTTCCCGGTGGAGGCGGACTTTTCTCTCCAGCCACCGTGCGCCTCTCTTAAAAAGCAGCCAGTCAACCTTTCTGTCCTTCCAGAAGGAAAAGCATCTCCGCTGTTCTGGAAAAGGCCCCCAGGGTCCTCTTCTCCCCGACCTGGCGATTGCGGTGCATTCCGGTGAGCAGTGGACCGAGATGCTCTGGCTGGGGGCTTCGGTTATTGAAGCCTGAGAAATTGCTCAGGTGTTAAGGGCTTTCTTAGGTTTGCAGGATTTGTAGGTTTATAGAAATAATAACATGTTGCCACAAGCTTTTCTACTAAAGGCTAGATAGGGATACTTTGCTGTTGTTGTTTTTTGTTTTGGGGGGCCGGCTTTTTTTTTTTCGGAGATCAACAGCAGCTGAACTGCCTAAGTCTGTACATCTCCAAAGAGTTTTAAAACAGAGGAGCTTCCAGGAAGTAGGATGCAGCCTTCATTATGCTAGTATCATAAATTAGAGCTGTGTTAACCATGAAAGAGATGTGTTTTGACCAAGTGGGGTTTTTTTGCCCGTTATATTTTTAGACTGAATATTTCTAAACCAAGCAAAATGTGAAAGTCTAGAACATTGAACACCTATGTATTCTTGTTGTAGATTGACTTAGATTGACCATTTGTTAATATTTTGCTGTTTTCTGTTTCTCTTCATCTCTCTCCTGGGTGTAAATAAATATTTATTATAAATTATTCTGAGTATAAATAAATGTCTGTGATAAATAAATAGGAGATTGAAATAAGGTACAGATGTGATATTTGAATTTCAATACTTGGTTACTTGCCTCACGTGTTATACAATAAATCCTGCAGATTGATTCCCAAAGTGAAAACCCAATAGAAAACTTAGCGATAGGTTTGGGTAGTCTCTTCAATAAAGAACATGGCCCAGTGGAAAATAAATGTATGAGAAGGTGCTTGATATCAGTAACCAGGGAAATGCAAATTGAAACCACAAAGTGATAGTAGTACCCACACAAGCTGAATGGTTAGAAGTAAATGTCAAGTCAGTGACAATACCAAGTGTTGGTTAAAATGTGCCCACATTGCTGGCAAAAACACATTTTTTTTTTTTGAGTCAGAGTCTCACTCTGTTGCCCTGGCTAGAGTGCTGTGGCGTCAGCCTCGCTCACAGCAACCTCAAACTCCTGGGCTCAAGCGATCCTCCTGCCTCAGCCTCCCAGGTAGCTGGCACTACAGGCATGCGCCACCATGCCCAGCTAATTTTTTCTGCTTTTAATTGTTTGGCCGATTTCTTTCTATCTTTAATAGGGACAGGGTCTCGCTCTTGCTCAGGCTGGTCTCGAACTCCTGAGTTCAAGCAATCCTCCCGCCTTGGCCTCCCAGAGTGCTAGAATTGCAGGCGTGAGCAACCACACCCGGCCTGAAAACACATTTTTTAAACAGTATCAACTGAATATGAAATAGCCCTAAATTGGAAACAACTCAAATGTGGACCCACACAAGAATGCCTGAATTGTGGCATATTTTTCTCTGTGACACAGGTTTCAGCAAAGGGAAGAACTAAGTCATAGGTAGATGAGTACAACTGTGTGAGCCTCACAACCATAATGTTGAATGAAAGAAGCCAGACACAAAAGAATGCATACTGTTTGATACCGTTTCTTTAAAATTCAAAAATAGGCAAAATCAACGAGAGTGTTAGGTGTAAGGGTAGTATTGCGGTTGGGAGGCATGTCTGAGATACAGGGTATGAAAATGTTCTATTTCTTGACCTAAATGGTGGTTATATGGGGCAGCTCATTTCTTGATAGTTCATTGAGATTTTTATTCATGATTGCCTCCCTCAGTTGTATGTATGCTGTAATTCAGTAAAAGAAGTTCAAGAATTAAGTGTTCTAACTCTGCAATCCCCGACCCCCAGGACTGGTGTTGGTCCGTGGCCTATTAGGAACTGGGCCTCGCATCACAACCTGAGCTCCACGCCACCACCACCTCACCCCCAGTCCATCAAAAAATTGTCTTCCATGAAACAGGTCCCCTGGTGCCAGAAAGGTTGGGGACTGCTGTTGTACCTCATAACATTGAATGAGAAATATGGAAGTAGAATAAAATGTTTGGAAAGAATGGATAATAATAAAACCAGTACTTAATTGAGAATAGTAGAACTGATCAGTAATATGAAAAGATGAAAAATATGTTTATATTACAGTCTTTGTAGCCATCTATGAGATAACATGAAACGACTTCAATTTCGGCATAAAAGAAAAACAACGTAATTCAGACCTTGCGGACATAGCTGGTATTAGAAATGTATTTTGAGTCTTCTCTAAAACCATCATATTCAAGTTCAAATGTCTTTGGGTCAAAAGTGAGACATCAATTTTTAAAAAAATTGTAGAGATGGGGTCTTGCTGTGTTGCCCAGGCTGGTCTTAAACTCCTGGCCTCATGCAGTCCTCCTGCTTTGGCCTCCCAAGGTGCTGAGATTACAGGCATGAGCCACTGTGTCTGGCCTAACACTAATTTTTTTAAGTGAGTGTGGTATCAATTACTACAGTCCTCTGAAGTTATTTTTCCTATTTTGTCTTTATCTTAACCCTAACCAGTCTTATTTCTGTATCAGAGATACATTTGTGTGTGTGTATGTGTGTGTGTTACTATACTGCTCATCACCAACTAATAAATCAATTGCCTGTTTATTTCCTGTATTGCCCCATTGAAATGTGAGATCCCTAAGAGCTGTCCAATGCCCGGTACCTGGCCTTCCGCAGGGAAGGCCAATAATAAATATTTGCTGACTGATTAAAGGCAGGCAAAGATTCCAAGTCCAGCCAAGCTCCAGCAGAGAGTATTCAGGGGGATGTTTTTTTAATGCTAAATTTTTTATGCTGAATTGCATAAAGCCTTTTATATTTCTGTTCTTCATTATACCCAGCAGAGGTCTGGACTGAATTCTGGTCACATCAGGAATAACAACCACAGGAGATCAAGCTTTTGACACATTAACCTGTCCCCTCTAGTCCTGGCTTACCACTCCTTAACTGGGGATTTGGGGCTGTTACTAATCCTGTCTGAACCTGTATTCTCTGCTATGTAATGACAGTGTTAATTAAACCTTCCAATTTGGAGGGTTGTTGGACAATTCAAGGATGTTATGAATGTAGAACGCCTAACAGGTGCTCAGTGAATGGCAAATGTTATTAATATTCATGCGGTATAGTATTAGATGGTTTTTAATGGCTGTCACATGTGTATCCTCTGCAGAGAGAGCGCTAATGAATGATGTTTGTGACTGAGGAGAAACGTCTGTTGCTTAATGATCGATCTTGTGAACCAGTTACTCAGACACTGCTACACTAACAGAAGTCAAGAGCAACCTGTTTAAATTCACAGGCTTCTCTGAAGTAACCTTCTGAGCAACAAATGGCATGTTCGGAAACATTTCCCTGTCAGTGTCACAGGATGGCAGCCATGGGTCTGACATACGTGTGTGGTGAGTCCTTCTCGATGCCTCTTTTCAGATCGTCTGCTTTGTGTAGTTCCCTCCCAAATGGCAGATCCACTGCTCAGGAGTTGAGTGATCATGCGCCAGGCTGTGTAAGAGGGATTAAAATGAACCAGAGTGTGGAAAAGGTAGGGTCCTGGGATTTGGGATGCAAGAAAGGGTGTGCTCGTGTGCCTTTGCGGGGGTAAAACAGTCATGAATTTTATCGTGTCTGGCAAGTCAGCCACCCTGCCTCTCTGTAATTTATGGAACTACAAAATGGAATGATGAACCTCTTCTTCATGGATAGCAAGATCCAGAAAACGCTTTTCTTGCTTCAGGTAACTCAGGGCATATTATGGAAGTAGTGTGTTTGTCATGTATTAGGTGTGTGGCGTGGAACAGCTACTGTTGGTGTTGTGGAAAGATTTGAAATTTCATGCTATTATTCTTTTCCCTAAGGTCCTCTTTCTCAAGACGCTTTCTGTCTTCATGAGAAGAACATCGAAGATGCAGGGATGGTGGCTGGGTTCCTGATGGGTTCTTCTCAGGCAAGTGAAAAGTAGACGCTTCTTCAAAACGTTACGCTTGTTTCCATCAGAGAACCTCATCCCCTTGTCATGTCTTCAAGCTTCTTAAAGCAGTTACGATCCTGCTCATAAAATGAGTCCCCAGGTGGATTTCTCCGGGACCCATGCCATCTCATGTACAGAGATGACGCTGGAAATGATTGTTTCATCTCAATGTTTGTAAATTCTTTCTGATCCTCAGTCATGCTTGTTGGTTCATTGTTTTGCTGAGTGTTATGACAGATCATAAGAAGGTGATCTAATCTCAAGGAATTTGTGTGTCCCTGTGGAAATAATTGTTAGCAGATTTTACAAAGCGCTGCGACATGCTCAGTGCTAACCGCAGCCTATAGAGAGGACGAATAAGGTGAGAACGGCCTACAGTAAAGTTGTGGCGAGGTAAGTTTAGTCATGTGGCAGTGACGCTGGTAAATCCATGTGACTGGATGGATTTACCCGACATAATCTACAGGCAGAGAGGAGGAGAGGTCTGAGGCCCAGGAGTACTGCAGGCTTCTAGTCTCCCTTAGTCCTTCCTATGGCTTTCCCAGAACATCAGAGAAGATGGTACTTAGCTGGAGCCAGCACGTATTTGACGGTTTAGCACTTAGTGACCTTTGAGGATGTGGCCGTGGACTTTGCTCAGGAGGAGTGGACTTTTTTGGATCCGACACAGAGAGATCTCTACAGAAATGTGATGTTGGAGAACTACAGGAATCTCATTACACTAGGTAAGAGCGGCATCGTTTCTTCCCTGAGCCCTTCAGAAAATGAATGTTCCTTAAATGTTTGCCGACAAGTGGGAATACTGTGATATAAACAAGACGGTCATAGACTCTAGCCAATGAGCATCACTATGTAGAGGATTCCCTGTGAAAATGAAGATCTAAGTAAATAACTTTATTTCCTTTATGGATTAAAAACTTTGAAGTTTTGGCCGGGTGCGGTGGCTCATGCCTGTAATCCTAAAATTCTGGGAGACCATGGCGGGAGGATCACTTGAGGCCAGCAGTTTGAGACCAGCCTGAACAAGAGTGAGACCCCGTCTCTACAAAAAAATAGAAAAATTAGCCAGGCGTGGTGGCTATAGTCCCAGCTACTCGGGAGGCTGAGGTTGCAGTGAGCTACACTCTGTCTCAAAAAACAAAACAAGGCCGGGCGCAGTGGCTCACGCCTGTAATCCTAGCTCTCTGGGAGGCCAAGGCGGGCGGATTGTTTGAGCTCAGGAGATCGAAACCAGCCTGAGCAGGAGCGAGACCCCGTCTCTACTACAATTAGAAAGAAATTAATTGGACAACTAAAAATACATAGAAAAAATTAGCCGGGCATGGTGGTGCATGCCTGTAGTCCCAGCTACTCGGGAGGCTGAGGTAGGAGGATCGCTTGAGCCCAGGAGTTTGAGGTTGCTGTGAGCGAGGCTGACGCCACGGCACTCCAGCCCGGGCAACAGAGTGAGACTCTGTCTCAAAAAAAACAAAACAAAACAAAAGACTTTAAGATGTTTTTTTTGTTGTTTTTTTATTTTTTTTTTAGGTTTAAGGTTTAAGTTTTTAGGGTTTTTAGGTTGGGCAAGGTGGCTCACCCTTGTAATCCCAGCACTCTAGGAGGCTAAGGCGGGAGAATCACTTGAGGTCAGGAGTTCAAGACTAGCTTGAGCAAGAGCAAGACCCCATCTCTACTAAAAATAGAAAAATTAGCCAGGCACTCTACCAGGGTGACAGAATGAGACTGTCTCAAAAAAAAAAAAAAAAAAAAAAGACTGAGGTTTTAAATGTGTATGAGATGAGACATGGTTATCAGGTCTTGGAGCTCCCCAGTCATTTGAGGATATTTTAGAGAGAGAATGTGCTTGCATTTTTGTTCCTGTTAAAGTAGTTTTACTGCATTTATTGGAAATGTTGCATGATTAGTTTGCTGTTCGTAAAGTTACACTTGACCATCTTCAGAATTCCTGAAGGCAAACGTGTTGGTTCCCAATTCAAGGATATGGTGTTGTGTCTTGCATTTGCTCTATTCCTTTATGTATTTTTCCCTCCAGCAGAGTCCGAATTATGCAAACCTATTCTCATGTCTCCTTTGGAACGAGGGGAAGAGCTGAGAACAGGAGAGAGAAGAGTTCTGCAGGGTGAGTTCACCAGCAGGCATGAAGAGCAGTGCTAGTCTGGGAAACATGCAGTACATTTGGAAATGTAACTTTGTAAACTTATCAGGGTGTACTCTTTTTCCTGACAAGGCTGAGGCCATTTGGTTTCTGAGTTTCCTCAGGTACTTGAACTCCCTTTTTTTTTCTTTTATCTGAGGCAGAGTCTTACTCTGTTACCCAGGCTAGAGTGCTGTGGCATCACCCTAGCTCACAGCAACCTCAGACTCCTGGGCTCAGGCGATCCTCCTGCCTCAGCCTCCTGAGTAGCTGCGACTAAAGGTGCACACAACCATGCCTGGCTAATTTTTTCTATTTTTAGTTGCCCAGCTAATTTTTTTTTCTCTTTTTAGTA
>CAUYRB010020053.1:0-31235 GCA_963574695.1 Propithecus perrieri | reverse complement strand
GCTAGGATTACAGGCGTGAGCCACCTCGCCTGGCCTGTCCCCTTAGATTTATTACATTTTCTTTTTTGGCGTGGAGGTTATGTAACCTGTTTCAATTATTTTCACGGTTACCTTAAAAGTGTCACATGACATTTTAAGCCTAAATCATTGTCCCTAGCCGTCTCCCGGACAGTGCTGGATCTCAGGCCTGTTAGCTCCTGGCCCCTCCTGCCGTGTGTGGTCTGGTGGTGTAAGTTTGGGGTTCACTTCGTACCCCCTGTGCAGGCTGGGCTCCCATGAGCAGACCCTGAGACAAGCCCTGTGAGGGGCTGGAGAGGGGAAGGACCGAGCAGGTGACAGGCAGGGGGCTGCTGCTGAGGCCACCTTCGAGCCACGCGCGCATGTGCAGGTGTGTGCGTGTCGGTGGCTGTGTCTGCTCGCTGGGGCCCCCCAGTGGTGGTGGCGATGTCCGTGGGTCTCGTCTTCTCCAGGAAGGGGTCACAGGTTTCCCTGCGGCACACACCGTCTCTCACCCAGTCGGGCCTGTGCTGTCAGCCTGCAAGTTCGGCCACGCTCCTCGGGCACCGGTGACCCTGTCCAGACCCGTCCAGAGAACACATGGCGTGGCACATCCTGCAGTGGGTAGAACAGCCCAGGGAGTTGGCACACGGGTTGCCCAGGCGCCTGGAACACACTGCTCCTGTGGTCCCCACCGTCTGGGGACCCTCTGTAGGAGTCTGGGTTCTCCAGAGAAACAGGAGAATGTGTGTATCTCTACATACACAGACGTGTACGTGTATGTGTGCGTGCGCCTGTGTCTGTACGCACACACACGTCTCTCACACGCGGAGAGGAGGGAGTTGTTCTAAGGTCAGCTGGTGTGACTGGGGCTGGTGGCTGGACAGGCGTGCGGTGCCGCAGCAGCTGAGAGCGCCCCCGTGTCCCTCAGCAGGTGACCCGTCCATGCAATGGAATGTTCTTGGCCTTAAAAAAGAAGGAAGCTCGTCACACGCTGCAACAGGAATGAGCCCTGAAGACGCTGGGCTGAATGAGACGCCAGTCACAAGAAGACGCATACTGCACGATCCCGCGGATGGGAGCTATCTAAAGTCGTCGATGCCCGAAACAGGACGTGGAAAGGCAGCTGCCAGGGCCGGGGGCAGGCAGGGGAGGGAGTTAGTGTCTAATGGGCACAGAGGTTTAGCTCCGCGCGATGAAAACGTTCTAGAGATCTGCTGCACAGCAAAGTGCATACAGCTGGCACAGCTGTGCTGCGCACGCAGAGGGGTTAGGGTGGCGTGCAAGTCGCTCCAGGGCTTCCCTCTCGTTTTTTCCTAACAGTGATTGGAAGACACACGAGCAGGAAAATAATGACGGAGTGGTCACAGGTCCTAGGTGTACATGGTGCGTCCAGAGGCCACGCGGAGGTCGGCCAGCCCGAGAGGAGAGGGGCTGTGGTGGGGACCAGGGGGACATGCCCTTCTTGGGGTCCTGGGAGTGGGCAGGAGCAGGCGGGAGGACAGGGCCCGCCTGGCCGTGGCCACACGCTGCTCCACCCCATCTCTGGAGCGTCAGGGTGGGGAGAGCTGCCTCTGCTCTAACCCGGCTGTGAGCTTCAACTATGAAGCCACCGGGAGTCCGGAACCCTCAGGGCCACAGCCGGGAATATCAGAAGTTAGAGGTCTGGGGGTGCAGGAGGCAGAGCCTGTTTTCCACCGGCTGTGAGCAACGGGCAGGTGAGTGTTGTCTCGTGGGTCGCTCAGGGCCAGGTGGCCGGTGCAGGGCCCCCTTTCTGCAACCTGGCCAGCCTCCACCTGAGGACCCCGGGCCAGGACCCCAGGGTGGGCAGGTCTGGGTGCTGACTCCCTCCATCCTGTGACCTTGGGGAAGGTGTTCGGTGCATGAATCGTCCCCTGCCCTGGCCCGGGGAGAAACCAAGGCCAAAGAGTGGCCAGGATGGAGGTGCAGGGCCACCCTCCACCCCACCAAACCCAGAGCCAGCTTCTCCTCCAGCCCCTGCCCTGGGCTCAGCCGGGAGACGCCCAGGCTGGAGCGCACCCTGCCCCTGCTGACCCGGTGCCTACGACGCTGGCCTGCCCCGTCAGCACAGATCTTGCAGCCTCAGCAGCTGGCCTGGCCTCAGCGGGAAGCATCCGGGCAAGCAGAGGGCTGGCAAGGGACACGGGGCGCCTCACCTGCTTGGACCCATCAGGCAGTCAAGGGGCTGGGGGGAACAGGTGTGTGTGGCTATGACCTGAGGGCCGTGCCCAGGACTGCGGGGAGCTGGGTAGGGGCCGGAGGGGCCGGAAGAGCCCCTCAGCCCAGGATGGCCTAGACCTGCAACCGCAAACCTCACGCCCACTGCCTGGCAGGGGCAAGGAGGCCTGGGCCGCAGCTTTGGGCAACTGCCCTGTGGGTCGTCGGACCCAGGCAGGGAGGGGTCGGTGTGTGTCTGCAGAGTGAGCACAGGTGCGCGGGCGTGTGCGCAAAGGGTCTGTGTGCTATTGTGGCGCCTTGTCACCAACCAGCCTGGGCACATGGCTCCCGCAGGAGCCAGCCTTGCTGTTCTGAGTGGAAGGGAGCTCAGGCTTCCCTGAGAAATCCTGGAATAGCCCCCGACCACGCCTGGCCTCCCAGAGGGCAGCCCGGCCCCCAGGTCCTGTCTGCCCTGACCCCCTCACCCCAGCCCGTGTCCAGTGGTCCCTGCCTGAACTGTAGACCCTCAGCCCTTGTGTGCAAGGTGGCCAGAGGGTCCCTAACACAACTGTTCATTTAACCGTCTTTAGAGGGTATTTGTGAAGTGCTGGCGCTGGGCCTGGGCCCACGGGGATGGGAGGGCACCTAGCTCAGGTGACTGGGTACCAGCTGGCCAGCGTGGGCCCCCAACAAGAAGTGTCGCAGTGTTCGGTGACATCCTGGGGCAAGGGCCCCACGTAGAGCAGCAAGAGGGCAGAGTCAGAGGGTGGCGCGGTGAAGAGGGAGAGGCGGGGGACTGCGTGTGAGGCCCCAGCGCCGCGTTCAGGGTGAGGGGACCCAGGCCAAGGGGGGCCAGGAAGGGGCTCTGTGGGGAAGGGCAGAGAGCCTGTCCCAAAATAGGGCCGGCAGGATTTCCCACCCATAAAAGGCTCTTCGCGTCTGGACCCCAGGGACCCTGGGCAGCTGGGCCAGCTAAAACTCGGCTGCCACCACTGCCGGCAGCAGCCTGTGCCCCAGCCCTGCAGCACCTGCCCTCCCCAGCCAGCCAAAAACACGGTAAAGCTGCTCCCTGTGCCTGGTGGAGCCTCCAGTGGGCGGCTGGGTGGGTCTCGCTGGATCTGGGAGTAGCACCTAGTGCAGGAGAAGCTGGGGAATGCTGAGCTGGCGCCTGGGGGTGCGAGGGCCTCTCCAGGGGCCTGAGGAGGGGGCTCAGGCAGCCTGGGCAGGAAGGGGCTGAGCCCTATGGCTGCCGACACTGCCCTCATTCTGGGGCCACGGTGGAGCAGCCCTCTCTGAAAGCTGGCCCGTGGACCCACTGCCACAGTGGTGGCAGGCAGGAGTGGCCAGGTGCTGCACCGTCCCCCCAGGGTGCCAAATAGGCCATCTCGCAAGCCCTGGCTATGCGCAGACCTGGAAGCCAATTCCTGGGAGATTTTGCCCTGGCCCTGGCCAGGCCCCTCCCCATACTGCTCCCCACATGGCTGGCCTGTGCCCCCACACCGGGCTCCGCCTCGCTCGCCTCTGCCCCTTTAAGCTACCTGGCAGAGCTCTGTTCGTCCTGGAGAGCTGTCACCTTGTCCTGGAGCATGCTCCGGGTTGGGGCCTCCTCTTTTGACCACTTGCCTTGAAGGGTGGCCAAGCAGATAGGTAGGGAGGGGCGTCTCCACCCCTCCCCTGGACAGAGGAGGCATGGGGGCCCTGGCGTGGCCTGCACGGTGTCCTCTGCAGACGGAGCGCCTGTCCGCGGAGCAGATCAAGGAGGTCAAGGGGGTCTTCGAGATGTTTGACGAGGAGGGCAACGGGGAGGTGAAGACGGGGGAGCTGGAGCGCCTCATGAGCCTGCTGGGCATCAACCCCAAGAGCGAGCTGGCCTCCATGGCCAAGGACGTGGACAGAGACAGTGAGTGGCGTGGGGCGGCCTGGGCCGGGCTGGTGTGTGCAGGGTGGGGGCCCACCCCGCCTCACTCGGGCTCCTTGCAGACAAAGGGTTCTTCAACTGCGATGGCTTCCTGGCCCTGATGGGGATTTACCACGGGAAGGCGCAGAACCAGGAGAGCGAGCTGCGGGTGGCCTTCCGCATCTTCCACAAGGAGGGCAAGGGCTACATCGACTGGAACATGCTCAAGGAGGGCGCGAGCTGGGCGGCGGGCTGGGAGGGTGGGCAGGCCGGTGGCTCAGTGCCGGACCCGCAGGTACGTGCTCACAAACGCGGGGGAGCCCCTCAACGAGGTGGAGGCGGAGCAGATGATGAAGAAGGCCGACAAGGACGGGTGGCACCATTGACTATGAGGGTGAGTGGGCGTGGCCTGGGAGCGGGCGCCAGCAGGGCAGGCGCTGACCCGCCCTCTGCCTCCAGAGTCCGTGGCCATGATGACCGGAGAGTCCTTCAGGCTGGTCCAGTAGGAGCAGCTGCTGGGGCCGTGGAAGCCCTGCCCAGGGAAGGCCGCTGCCCACCCACCCCACCCCACCCGGCTCGTGTCAAATAAACGCTCCAGCCTGGCTCATGTGTGCTTCACTGTCCCCAGCCTGGAGGGGAGAGGTGGCAACGGCGTGGGGCTGGAGGAAGGAAAGGGCTCTCCGGGGAAGCCTGGGCATAGGCCCCAGTCACTGCTGCCGCAACACCTGGCACCACCCACTGCCCAGCTCTGGGCTCCAAACAGCAGGCTGGAGGCCAGACTGGGCACGGGCTGAGGACCATGTGCGCACCCTGCCGGCTTGCACTGGGGCTTGGCTGCCTGGGGGCCCTTCCTGGAGCCCTGGAGCCCCAGAGCTCTTCCCACGTAGGCACAGGCCACTTAAATACAAACTTTATTCTCGCTCTAAAAAGATGCAGATGTCACAGCTGCCCTTGAGCTCTTGAGGCTCAGGGCCCGCTGGGGCTGGGCCAGGGGCTGGGGCTGAAAGCAGCAGCCTGCCTGGGGGGTGGCCAGTGGGGGGACAGCATCGAGGCTGGGGCTGCAGCAATGTACAGGACGGCAGGTCTCCCTGGGGGAAGGATGGCGGGCAGGCTGGGGGCCCCGTGGCTCCAAGCACCCATACTCCAGCTCTGGTCCGATGGCTCCAGGAGTGCTCCCCTGCCTCCCTCACAGGGCACCAGTGCTGCAGCGGGAGTGTTGGGCATGGAGGTCTGGCTCCTGGGGCCCTGGAGTGTTCTCTAGGCCTGAAGCCCCAGGGAGCAGGCTGGGTTTCTGGGGGGGCACCAGCTCTTCCTCTCTGGGTTTGGCCATCTTGACAACCTCATCATAGGAGGGCGGAAGCTCAGGGCCATACAGGCTGTAGGCAGGAGGGGCCGTGGAGTCAGGGTCCAGCTCCCCAAAAGGCAGGGGCAGCCGCATGCCCAGTGGGTACTGCACGGAGCTGTAGGCTGCAGGGAACCAGAGTGGGTTTGTGGAGGTAGGTTTGACATTCGCTCCCCTGCCACCTCCCCACTGCTCGGCAGGCGGGCCACCAGCTACTCACAGGTCACAGTGCTGTGCACAGGGCTGTCGCTGTCCACAGGGAGGACTGTCAGGTCACAGGGCTGCTGTGCTGGTGGCAGATGTGGCTGGGCCTGCGCCTGCTTCCGGAGGCAGCAGAACCGGACACAGCTGGCTGTGACCCCACACAGCAGCAGCAGGAGGACAGCGAGCAGGACCAGCCTGGGCAGGGAGCAAGGCCCTACCGCTGAGTGACCCTCGCTGCTGGGCCCTGCACCCTGGGACAGTCACAGCCCAACCACCCAAGACAGCACCGCAAACAGGATAAGAAAACAGAGAATGTCTGTCCACGTGGAGACCTCCCTGGCCAGAGCCTGGCCTGAGGAGCTGGCCTGCCCTGGCCTCCAGCCGCTGGGCTTGCCCTGGCTGTCTCTCCGGGCTGGCCAGGGGTGGCCTTGGGCTCACTCCCAGGACACGCTGTCCCCGGCCTAGTGCACAGTCCCTGTGCCCGGTGCTGACCGCAGGGCAGGCAGGAGGGGCGGGAAAGCGCGTGTAGGCTGCGGGGCAACTGTTGCGCTCTGGGCCACCAGGGCCCAGAGCCTTCCCACCATTGGTCTGGGGAAGCGGCAGCGGAGGTGGCCAGGTGCGGCGGGGGTCTGGCGGACTCGCCCGGTAGCTCCCCAGGAGGAACCGTCGGACCGGCGGCTCCGCGCCGCGGCCTCCACTTACCCCACGTGCCACAGGCTGCTCCAGCGGGCCTGGGGCGGACACCTGCGGGGACCGCGGCACCTGGAGCAGCGGGGCCTGGCAGCAGACCTCGCAGCCCTCCCCACAGGGCGGGCCCGGCCCCGCTCCCTTCTCCCGACTTACTGGTCCGAGGGGTCGCAGCTGCTGTTCGCGAAGCCCAGCGCCACCTGCGGGGACAGGGGTGAGCCGGGGGGCGGGGCCTGAGCGCAGACCCGCCCCGCGAAGCCGAACCGCGCAGCCCGACCCACCTGCGGCAGCGGCAGCGGTAGCGGAAGGAGCGGCAGCAGCAGCAGCCGCTGGAGCCCGCGGGCGGCCCGCGGCTCCCGGGCCATGCTCTGCGGGCGGCGAGGCGCGGAAGCGGGCGCGCGGCTTTATGGGCCCGGCCCGCCGGCCCCGCCCCCACAGCGAGCCCCGCACACCCGCCGGCCCCATCCCCACAACAAGCCCCGCCCCCACAACAAGCCCCGCCCCACAGCAAGCCCCGCCTCAACAAGTCCCGCCCCATGTTTCGCCCCGCCCCCAAACCAAGCTCCGCCCCAGGCCCCGCCCCACCCACTGACCTCACCCCAACAGAGCCGCGCTCACCAAGGCCTCGCCACAGCCTCTGGCCCTCTCTCCCATGATCCGGCCCACTTCGAGACCCGCCCACAGGGGGGGGCGCGTCTGGTGGAAGCCCCGCCCCATCTCCTCCCACCCCCACCTCCCTTGCGTCGCCCAGGCCCAAGGTTGCGGGCTGCGGGCATAGCTGGCAGTCTGCGGCTGGGCTGCGGGACTTGGCGCCCCGTGGAGCTGGTCGGGAGCGCGGTGGCTGCCCCGGGCGTGGCCGCTGGGACTAAGCTGGCACCGCCGCCGCGACACTGCCCTGCATCCACGTTTGGACGTGGCCCTCCCCGCCGCCGGCTCCGCTGGGTGCAGACACTCTCGGAAAGCCCGAGGGCCCGGGGCCCAGCACCCTCCCCAAGCCTGGGGCCCGGGAAGGCCGGGGCCCCTTCTTCCGGGAGAACCCTGGACTTTTGACCCTTGCCCTCCTCCCACTCGGCCAGGGTCCCCGCTAGACCAGCAGCACAATGTGATGTCCAGTGGTCAGTGTAGCAAGGGCAGGGTGGCTGTCTTGTCCGGGAGAGGGGCCGCGCCCTTATTAGGGGTGTGTGGGCGCTGCTGTGTCCCCCTGGAAGGGAAGTGACCCCACCCCCTGAAGGCAAGGTCTCCTCTGCTTGGGTCCTCTGCCAGATGCCTGCTCCTCCCCTGGGGGCTCCAGGCCACCCTTGCTCCTGCCTTGGCTGTGCTGCTTGTGGGGTCCTGGCGTGGGAGTGAGAGGAAGCCATGGATGGACCCAAGTCCAGCTGGGCCTTCCCTGGAGCTCAGAAGGTGCAGGCTCTGCCCTCATGCAGGACCTGGCAGGGCCTAGGCCACTGAGTACCAGGGGCCTGCCAGCGGGACAGCCAGGCCAGGGGTTGGAAGAGTGGCCTTCCCAAGGGATGACCCCCTCCAGGGAGCACCTCGTCCTGAGGCCAGGCCCGGCCGAGGCCTGGTGACTTTGCCTTCTCCTCGCATCTGGCAGGAAGCAAGCTGGGGCCAGCAAGGGACTTGGGCCTGCCACCTCCAAGGCTCACTGGACAGAAGTCCTGTAAAATGCCACTCCAGGGTCAGTGGCACTGGCTCCAAGTTTGGCGGGTTCCAGGCAGGACAGGCACTGAGGAGTGGGGGTGAGGGTGGGCAGCTCCAGATGGGTGTCCCTGAGGTCTGTGCCCAGGGAAGCACCCAGATGCACCACCCTCCACCCCACCAGGCCAGGGAAGGCTGCCTAGTGAGGCAGGGCCAGGCTGGGTGGCCTCTGTGGGGACATATCCAACAGACACTCCAGAGGACAGGAGCTGGCGGGTGGTGGGTGGGGGCTGGAGGTTGTCTTCTCCCTTGAAGGATGGGTCGGGGCCCAGAAAGCCCAGCCCAGCCTCGTCTCCGGCAAGGGGAGACCAATCCCAGGAGCCTCCCCCTGGACCCTGGCTGGGCTGAGGGCAGCATGTGAGTGAGCTGGGACCCTGACCTTCACTCACCCCTTGCTTGGGGTCGTCAGGGGTCCTGGAACTGGGAGGAGCCTGGGGGTCTAAGTGGCCTGTTGGGCTTTGGAGTCCCTACCCACTCCTCCCTTCTCCCTAGTGCTCCGGGCTTGGGGTCTCTCCTGGTGTTTGGGCCAGGGTGGCCCCCCACAGATGTCCAGCAAGATTCCCATCCTCCAGGAGGCTCTGCCAGGCAGTCTGTTGTTTGATGGACTGGTGTGTGTGTGTGTGTGCGTGTGTGTGCGTGTGCACACACACGGGGGAGGGCTGCTTCCCCAGGGCTCTGCCCACCCTTCACTCTGTGCCTGTTGCGGTGGAGCCCTCACCGTCACCCGCACTGCAGCCCCGTGTTGCTCACAGAGTTTATTGACAGGCTTGTGGGGGTGGCTCTGCCTGGGGCCTCCAGAGGCTGCGCAGGTGCGGGTGGGGCTGGGGCTGGGGCTGGCTGGGGCAGGCTGCGGACTGGACTGACCTTGTGCCAGCTGGGTGTGAGGTCCAGGGAGGGGTGCTCTTGGACCCTGGGCCCTCTGGGTCTGGGGCAGCAGGAATTGGCCACGGGCCATGCAGAAGGCTGCCTACTGGGACCTGCCGGGCAGGGGATGCCAGGTCCCAGGGCCTGGCCACAGCCTGGGGAGGGCTTTGAGGGTGGCAGGAGGGGCCGATGGTGCTCTGTGGAGAGGCTCCTGTGACCTCAGCGGCCGGTCACCACCTGGGCTACAAAGATGACCTTGTAGGTCTCCTTGACGTCCCCTCTGAGCTGCAGCAGGGCTGACACCATGAGTGGGTGGTCTGGCTGGAGAGGGGAGGGAGAGAACTCTCAGTGCAGGGCACCCCCGGCAGCTCTGTCGTCTTCCCTGCTGCACTGCCCACCTCACCCCCTGGGGCCCTCCACAGCCATCCCTTCCCTGGGCGGGGCGGGGGTGTCAGCACCCCCAGCCTCTGTGTTCCCGGGGCCCCCGGCCTGGAGCGTGTAGGCACCTACATCGAAGTCAGCGGGCGGCACCCAGGCGATGCTGATGGTCTTGGTCTGGCCGCGCTCTACGGAGCCTCTGGAGGGCTCTATGGAGAAGCCCTTGTGCTGCAGGGACGCGATGCTGTCCAGGCTGAACTCGACCGTCTGTGGGCACAGGGCTGCTGGGGGCTGGCGGGCCAGGCGCTGCTCCCAGGGCAGGGGGACGGGGGACGAGGGTACCCAGCTCCACCCACCTTCTCAGCTCTGACCAGCAGGCCACCCACCCACAGCTGCTGCAGAAGTCGCAGACAAGCCCCAAGAGGGGCAAGGCCCGGAGGGGCCGGGGCTGCCAGGGTAGGGGAGGCTGAGGAGGCTGTCACGGTGCTACCAGGGGCAGTGCTGTGGTCACCTTCTTTGGAGACAGCTGGGTGGTCCGGATACAGCCCACCTGCAGCTCCCGGGTGGCAGGCGGGGCTGGCGTGTCTATGTCAAACTGGATGTAGTCCAGGGTCACGAGGATGGGCCTCAGCTCCTCCATGTCTGGAGAGGGAGGGCCTGGCTGGGAGCTGGCTATGACCAGGGGAGTGAGGGGAGGCGCCCAGGGTCAGGCTGGGGGATGGGGGTGGCTGCAGTGGCCGCCCGCCGGGCTCAGGGGCCTGGGCTGGGGCCTGCCCTTTGCTGCCAGGGCCGGGTGCGAGGCTAGGGGTGCTGGGAGGTCCTCTGACGGCCCCCTCCTGGGGGTGCTCACCCTCTCTGTGCTCTGGGTCCGATGCCGGGACCACCGTCAGAGACTCCACAGGCACGTCCAGGGGGTCTCCGCCCTCCACAAACATCATGTGCTCGCGGGCAGCCCCCTTCAGGAGGATCTGGTGGGAGACCGTCTGGGGACAAAAGTGCAGCAGCTTTGGGGCTGGGGGCCCTGGCTGTGAGGGCTGGGGCGGCTCTGGGAGAGGGGCGTGGGGACCCCGTAGGACCCTGGACTCTGGTCCCTCCACCAGGTGACCCTGACACAGCGCCCCCAGTGCGGTGCTCGGGGCTGCCTGGTGCTTGAGGCCTCCAGAATGGGCCTCGCAGGGAGGGTCCAGGGCTCCTGGACGCATGGGGGACGTCCCCGGGTCGGGGCTGGGCCTGGGGGCCAGGCTTGCGGAGCCGCACCTTTTCGAAGAGCACCACGCGGAGCCGGTCGGAGAAGTAGAGGCTCTCGTGGTCTGGGCTGAAGGTCACAGTGAAGTCCTGTGTTCTCCCTGGGTCCATGATGCCCTTGACGGGCGCCACGCTGAACACACTCTGGCCACTGAAGTTCTGAGTGCCTGTGGGTGGCGGCGTGTCCAGCCTCCCCCACCGCGGTCGCTCTCTGCCCGCCCCGTCTCCAGCCCCTCCTGGCCCTGCGGTCCTGCGCCCCCCACCTCCAGCCCTGCTCACCGACCACCTGGGTCCTCTGGGCGGGGGAGGCCAGGAACTGCGGCAGCTGCTGCTGGGCCTCACCCCTGCGGCCACAGAGGCTCTCCAGCTGCATGGAGAACTTGATGTGGAGCGAGGAGTTGTTCTGCAGCTGCAAGAGCCGCCGCCGGTCACTGGACCAGCCCGGCCGGCCCTGGTGGCAGGGTCAGCTGCCCTCTTCCTGTTGTTAGTGCCCATGAAGCGGTCGCCTGCCACTGGCCACACCGACTGGGGACCCAGGTGGCCTCCTGCGTCTAAGCTCCATCCCCGTGACTCCCACAGTGACACACGTACTCCTGCAGTTGGCTGAAAGGTTGGTACCGCTTCCTCTCACCTAGCCTCACGGGAACCCCTCACCAGCCAGGCAGCCTGCTCCCTGCCCAGCACGTGGGGACAGCTCTGTGGTGCCATCTGTCCTCCAGAGCTCCTCTGAGGTCACACTCAGGCCCGGCTTAGCTGAACCCACATCCTCGCTCCCCCTCCTGAGAGCACCCCTCCTCAATGCACCCCTCTCAGGCTCTGCTCCCAGGGCCGACCTACACCAGGCGAGGAGGCAGGTGTCCTTCTGTGGGCTGCTGGAGCCCAGAAGGGTGCGACACTCAGAGGAGGGGCACCCAGAACCTGGCGCCCTCACAAGCAGACGTGGGAGCCACGAGCAGACGTGGGAGCCACGAGCAGTGTGGCCTTGACGGGGAGCTCTGCAAGCCCTTGCCTCCGGGGTGCCTGAGTGGGGCCCTCAAGGAGTGTTCAGGCAGCAAAGCCCAAGGGCTGCTGGAGGGGAGCACTGTGCAAAGGCCCTGCGGCAGAAGGGCAGGAGCACCAGGGAGGCTGAGGGGTAGAGGGCAGGGGACATCCCAGCTTTCCCAGAAACAAGGGCCTGCGTCCCCTGTTGCAGAAGGCAGCCGAGGCAGCAGGATGGAGGGGCCGTCTGTGCCTCCACTGGCTCCCCAACCAGTGGGGCGCCCTGAAGGGCTGGGCAGACTCCTCCTCAGGTGGAAGCCCCTCCTGGGAAGCTGGGGCAAGCACCAGGGCCCTGAGGCGGGCTTCACCTTGAAGCTCGAGGAGACAGACTCCCTGGCAATCACGTAGCCCATGTTGAGGACGCCGCCTTCGATGGAGCATGTGGTCATGGATGCCATGCCGGTGCCCGTGAGGGTGAGGGTGAGCGTGCCTCTCTTGGTGATGATGTCCAGCGTTTCCTGAGCCTAGGGAGACCACGTCCCTTAGCGAGGTGCAGCTGTCTGTCAGAGGCATTTTGGTTCACGCGCGCAGGAGCTGACAGCACGGAGCTCCCTCCCCTCCGCTTATTTGCCGGCGAGAGTGAGGGCCGGGGACCGGCTGCCGGCAGACCCAGGTGTGGCCAGTTCTGGGCCGGAGCACACGGCAGCCTCTGGCCCTGGACAACACCTTGGCCCTGCGGCCTGGGGAGCTCAGGGCTGCAGGGTCACCTGGGGCGGGCCTGGGGCTCACCAGGATGCTCTCGTGGGGAGAGAAGGACAGCACCAGGACGTGCGTCTCGCCCGTGTGCAGCTTGCTGGAGGGGTTCAGCAGGACAAAGGGGCCGTTGGGGTCCAGCACTGAGAACCCCAGCTGAGTTCAGTGTCAAGGAGGGGACACTGACCCCTCCGGGCTCTGCCACAGCCCCGTACCAGGCCCCCACCCCACCCCATAAGCTGCCCAAGCTGGGTATGGACAGGATACAGCAAGGTCCTCCGGGGAGACGTTCTGGATGGAGACCTTCTTCATGCTGCTGTGTCCTGAAATGGGGCAGGAGAGTCAGGTGACAGCCCCCAGGTCCCAAGAGACAGCCCTGGGGTGGGTCGTGGGAGCAGGGTGTGCGTGGGGGAGCTGAGTGTCTGGGCCCAATCAGGACTCACCTATGGCAACATCGCCGAAGTCAAAGACGGTCTTGCCTTTTTCGGATGTCACCACGACAGATGGTGCCACTGTTGGACACCACAGCTCCAGGTACAGGGTGTTGTGGGGGCTGGGGGTGGGACAAGGGCACGGTGAGGGCAGGGTGGGGAGCCTGTGCCCTCCAGGCCCTGGGTCTGAGCAGTGGTGGAGGAGGGACGCTGGGTTTGCAGCCAACCATGCCCCATCCTGGCCAGAGCACTCGCACCTGAAGCTCAGGGGTTCCGATCCCTTCCAGTCTTTGATGTCACCACTGGCAATGACACAGGGGACCACAAACTTGTCAAACTTCCCCTGGAAAGCTCTAGCCAGGGAGGCCTGGGCAGTCTGGTACCTGTCGGAGCTGGAACGAAGCCGGCAAAGCGCACTCACGCCCTGCCCCACCTTGCCCCTGGCCACGCAGCGCCAACCCGAGGTCCTGCCCTGGGCTCTTCGGCGTGGGATCAGACCTCCCCCACCCTCCACGAGGGGTCCGCACGGCCACACCTGCCCCCTAGGGCCCTGGGCACAGAGTGGCCTCTCCCGGGAAGGCCAGAGAGGTAAGGGGCAGCAGGCTGGGGCCACACCAGGTCCCAGGTGATGGCTGCCCCAGGTTTGTCTGACAAGCTGGCTGTCCCACCCTGGTCTGGCCCCTGTAGAGGCCGCCTCACCACTCAGGGTGCTGTGCAGCCCGGGGGTGGGGTGGGGGGAGGAGCAGGCGCCTTTGGCACCCAGCTAGAGAGCCATGTTTCTGGGCCTGCGTGTTTGGGTACAGCGCTGGCAAGTAGCCCAAGCCCGTCAGCGCTCACACCCTGGGAAGGCGGGAGTCAGGGCAGCCTTCCTCTGCCCATGGAGCAAGGCTGTTCACGGAGACACCAGGACCAGGTGAATGGAGTGGGCAGGTGTCTGGGAAGGCAGGGTCTGGGTCCGGCCGTATCTGAAGCCGTCAGCCCTGGACTTAGCTGCGTGGGCCAGTGAAGCTCCAGGCAGTCTGGGGCGGGGCGTCTCCACAGGCCGAGTGGGTCCTGCCAGAGAGGCCTGGAGGGCAGCCCTTCCCAGCCCACCTGGCTTTGAGCTGTTGCTCCTGCAGCTCCAGACTGGGGTGGGTGGAGACCTGGAGAGGCTGGTCCCGGTTCTGCAGCCGAAGTGTGGAAAAGGACTGTCTGCACAGGTCCCTCCTCTGGGTGACCGTGTCCTTTCCAAACTGTGAGCGGGAGCTCGGCTGTGGGGTGGCCCCAGCAGCACCGCTCCGGGCCCAGCAGCACCAAGGCTGCCTCCTGCGGCTTCTCTGGGCCCAGCCAGGCAGACCTGGGCTGACTGTGAGTGCGGGAACCTTGGGAGCCCCCAGTTTGGGTTGAACGGGGACCCCAAGACCCACTGACTCCCTGAGCACTGGAGGCAGGTGCAGAAGGGGTTAAACGGTGGAGACAGATGGGTGTCCAGAGGGCACCTGAGGCCCCAGCGCACAGAACCCCCAGGGCTGCTCAGCAACTCCAGCGCCTGCCTTCACCCATGGGGAAACTGAGGCACAAAGCAGGGTGAGGAGCCCACCAGAACCGGGGTCCTCACCCTTGCTGCCTTTCCCCGCACCGCGCCACCCCGCCAGCAGGCTAAAGGCGAGCTTTCACGTGGGTGCGCTGTAAAAGCCGCAAAAGCCACAGGCGCTCAAGAGGAACCTCCAGGACGTGGCGCCTCTCCAGGGCAGGCCACCGTGGGGTCTGTTCCAGGGCAGGACACTCCTTGCTGCAGGCCCACACTGGTGTGGCCGATGCCGCGTGCCAGCCCTGGTGACTGTGAGAAGTGGACTTGCCCTCTACCCGCTGCTGGCCTTTGTTGCCTGCTGACCAGTGCCGGGGGCTGGACGCCCACCCTCCAAAGCCCACCCCGGGGTCCCTGCCGCCTGGTGCTGCTTTCAGGACCTCTTTTCAAGAGGGAAGTGTCTTGGTGAGAAAAGTTTTAAACTTCTTGGATACAGCTTGATGCCCGCAATGCGCTGGCAGAGCCCGCACCAGCTCGGCATGCTGGCCCCAAGGGCCCCAGGGCAGCAGAGCTTGTTCCTGGCGATGGCGGCACCACAGCGCTGGACGCCCCGGCACCGCCACATCCTCTCAAGCCCCTCCCGGGTCCAGGGCCCACGCCTCTCCTCCTGGGGCCCCCATGACCCCCCTCCCGGGGCCCCACATACGTGTTTGGTCTCCATCTCTTTCTTCAGGATCTGAAGGGCCTCCTGCTGGATCAGCTCCTCGGGCAGCACGGGCCGGAAGGCCACCTGGACCAGGCACCTCTGAGCACAGGCAGGACACATGGCCATGGGCCCTGGTTTGCCACCCCCGCCCCTGGGAGCCCCTGGGGCCCTGCCCTGCCCAGCACTGTGCTCCCACTGGAGGCGGGGGTGGGGGGGTGAGGGGGGTGGGGGTGGGCTGCGGTGCAAGACAGGCCAGCCCCCATCCTGGCGGGGTGGGGTCCTGCTGTTGGCTGACAGCAAAGCCCCGCCCACTGCCCACCAGAAATGAGGCTTCCTTTTCAGCCCTGAGGCTTCAGGGGTGGGGTCCTGCACACACCAGCCTTTCCAAAGCGCCTTTGTTCACTGGTCTGTAGCCAGCCCCCACGGGAAGGTCCCTCCGAGACAGACCCGCACACAGAGCTTGGCAGGCAGAGGCGCGGGTGACTGACGGGGAGGAAAGAGCCGGCAACCGCAATCCAGCCACCATGACCCACTGGCAGTGAGAAGCGTTACTTGAGCAGCATGTGCTCAATTTAATGTAATGCATTTAAAATAATCGTATTTGCTGAAATCCTGCTGGGAGCCAGGCACCCCCTTCATGTGCCCTATCTGCTTAGTCCTCCCAGCCGCCTCGGAACGGTTGTCACCTAAGGCCCTGCCTTCCAGGCCCAGGCGCTTTCCGCTCCGCTGGGGAATCAGGGAAATCCGGGGCCCCACTGGGTGCTTGCCAGGTCTGCAGCTGGGGGTGCTCCCAGCCTCTTGGGGTCAGGCAGGCGGAGGGCACTGTGGCCTCTTCCCACTACCTGTGGGTGGCCCCTGGCCCCAGGCTTGCTGGCCACAGAGCCTCCCTTGGCCCTGCCGGGGTCTGATGAGGGGTAGGGTTGATCCCTGTGGTAAGGGTGGGCAGAGCCAGGCACCCTGTAGTCCCCACCTCCCAGCCCACCCATGGGGCTCACGCTCACCTTTCCTGGCAACACAGTCCCCACTGAGGGTGAGATGGTGATCGGGGAGTCCGGGGGCAGCAGGAACTCGAAAGACGTTGGCCCCACTGGGGAGGCGTCCTCTGAGCCGATGCGGGGCACGGAGTGGGTCAGAGAGTTCGTGCTCAGGTGGGAGCTGGTGACGTGCACCGTGGCCACAGAGGTGCCATACAAGGCGGTGGCTGCAAACTTGATCTGGTAGTGGGAGAGCTCCAGGGGCGGGTGGATGCCCACGGCCCGGCAAGCCAGCTTGAAGCACCTGGAAGTGAGGAGTGTGGGTGCTGCTCGGCTGCGGAGGGTGTCTGGTCCCTCTGCAGCACGGGAGGGTGGCCTCTGCGTGGGGCGCAGGGACGTGTGCACCGGGTGCGCTGGGGGCCCAGGACTCACCGCTGCAGCCACAGCTGCTCACTGTCCCTCAAGTTTGGAAACTGCCATTTCAGGCGGGTAGCTAGCTTTTTTCTTTGGTGTTTTTCAGAGACGGGGCCTCGCTGTGTCGCCCCAGCTGGAGTGCGGCAGTGGCGCCATCGCAGGATCACGGCTCACCGCAGCCTCCAGCTCCTGGCTTGGGCGATCCTCCTGCCTCCGCCCCAGAGTGGCGGGACCACAGGCACACCCCGTGCCTCAGGTCGCTTAACCCTGAATCACTCGCCTGGACAGTTGCAGAGGACGTAATTTCTGGCTTATTCTGTTAAATATTTATTTACATTTAAAAAATTAAAGTGATAAATTTCTCTTTAAATGTAAGGACAAGGATTTATACATTAATACCATAGTGAGTGATTCCCCCAACCACCCATTTAAGAAATGCACAGACATTTGGGTATTTCAGCCACTGGGAACTTTACATTCCGTATTTTCCTTGAACTCCTATTTCCACTGTATGTTCCCTGTCGACTTTTATGGAATTACATGTATTTTATGCTTTAAAGGATGGCATTGACTACCATATCACTCGTCTGCAACAGAACGTGTTCATATGCTGAAATATTTCAATGTGTATTTTTATGTCCCACAACCATAAGCTCTAAATGAGAAAAAAATTTTCTCTTAGATCATTTAGGTTACTATTAGTATTCAATTAAAAAATATATAAATGTCCGGGCGTGGTGGCTCATGCCTGGAATCCCAGCACTCTGGGAGGCCGAGGCGGGAGGATTGCTTGGGCTCAGGAGTTCAAGATCAGCCTGGGCAACAGCAAGACCCCGTCTCTACAAAAAATAGAAAAAATTAGCTGGGCATGGTGGTTCGTAGTCCCAGCTACTCGGGAGGCTGAGGCAGGAGAATCACTTAAGCCCAGGAGTTTGAGGTTGCTGTGAGCTAGGCTGACACCACGGCACTCTAGCCCGGGCAACAGAGCGAGACTCTGTCTCAAAAAAAAAAAAAGTATGAAATGTGATAATCATTACATACAAAAAGTAGAATTTTATTGGAGTTGGTTTTTTGTTTTTTCAAGACAGGGTCTCACTCCATCACCCTGGGCTGGAGTGCAGTGGTGTCATCACAGCTCACTGCGGCCTCAAACTTCTGGGCTCAAGTGATCCTCCTGCCTTGGCCTCCCAGAGTGCTGGGATTACAGGCATAAGCCACCACGTGTTGGGACTACAGGCATGAGCCCCCCCTCGCCTGGCCAGATTTCCTTTCCTTTATGTGCCCAAATCCACATATCTTCCCACGTTGTTTGTAATGGCTGACCTCTGCCTGCATTTCGGCTGCCGGGCAAGGAAGGAGAGCCGCTGGCTGGCAAAAGCGTGCTTCTCCGAGAGGGGTCGCCACTGAGGCCCTTCTGAGGCTTGCCAGATGCTGCCGTCCGTGCAGCTTGGAGGCAGAGGGTTTCGCCCAGGACCTTGCGGCAAGGCTGGGACATCAGTGGCCATTCCGACACGCTGCCAACACCACATTTGCCGAAAAAATGCTTTTATCTCAGCATATGTGTTATGTTTCTTCCCCCCAAACCCCATTGAGGTAAAAATTTGCTCATCCAGTGTGTGGAAAATATTCTCCATCCAACCTTGGAGGCAAACCCCGTCCTGCTGGTCAAGATGTGCCCGTCTTCACTTCTGGTTGGCAAATGTCTGGCTTCATTCTTCTGTTCCCGCAGGCAGGTGGCTGATGCCCCCGCAAGGGCACACTCCAGCAGGAGCTCTGGGGCCGGGTGGGCCGAGGGCACTGGGGGAGTGGTGGGTCCCAGCAGGCCCAGGCCTCTCTGCTCGTCCCCCCTTCCCAGCGCTGGTGACACCTCAGCCTGCCTGGGCAGGTTGGGAAGGGCCCTTGGTCTGCGTCCCAGGCTACAGCTGGTCCCCTAACGCGAGTGGCTAAGTTTTCCTTCTTTTTCTGTTCTCTGGAAGATTTGTACGAGATCAGCATTATTTTTTCTTTAAATGTTGGGAAGAATTCGTTGGTGAAATTAGTTGGATTTTTCATTGTGGGAAGTTTCTGAATTTCGGATTCGATTCCCTTTAATCGTTGTTCAACTGTTCAGATTTTCTATAATTTTCTTCTGTTAGTTTTGTTAAGTTGCGTATTTTAAGGACTTTGTCTATGTCATCCAAATTGTTAAATTTACTGGTATAAAGTTGTTCAGAACACTGTCTTATTATCTTTTTGATATTTGTAGGAGCTTCAGCTTGGTAGCTGGTGTTTTCTCTCTTATCTTGGTTGGTCTTGCTAGGAGTAATGCATTTTATTAATTTTTACCCAAAAAACTTAGTTCTATTGTTTTTCTCTGTTGAATGTTTGATTTCTACTTTATTGATTTCCATTTGTGGCTTTATTAGTCTTTCCTTCTACTTGGAGTTTAATTTCCTGCACTCTTTGCCTAATTCGTCAAACGAAGCTTAGATTATTGGTTTTCAAACTCTCTTCCTTTCTAATGTGTGCGTTTGGCGCTGGAGATCTCCACCAAGCACGGCTTCCAACGCCTCACAGCACTCGGTCGATCACAGAAACACGTGGGGTTGCGGGAGACGGACGAGCTCCAGACGGAGGATGCGCTGTGGCACCACTGACATGGGGAGGCCACTGTCCCAAAGTCCCACAGCCTGGAAGACACCTCACGCCGGGCACTGGCACGGCTGGCCACCCTCCTGCTATGCACATCTAGAAGCCCACACAGGCACACTATACACGCACACACACGTAGATGTGTATGTACAGGTCACAGGTACAAAGACGAGCAGTGACAGCGAGATGCTGGGAAGTCGGAAGGCGTGGGACCCACTCCTGACCACGGTCAGCCCTGTAGCGGGCGGAAGAACGATTCTCACCATTGATAGCATGTTTGTTTCTGTAAGAAAGAGAACTCTGGCTGGGTGCGGTGGCTCACACCTGTAATCCTAGCTCTCTGGGAGGCCGAGGCGGGCGGATTGTTTGAGCTCAGGAGTTCGAGACCGGCCTGAGCAAGAGCGAGACCCCGTCTCTACTAAAAAAAAAAATAGAAATAAATTATCTGGACAACCAAAAATATATAGAAAAAATTAGCCAGGCATGGTGGTGCATGCCTGTAGTCCCAGCTACTCGGGAGGCTGAGGCAGTACGATCACTTGAGCCCAGGAGTTTGAGGTTGGTGTGAGCTAGGCTAATGCCACAGCACTCACTCTAGCCCGAGCAACAGAGTGAGACTCTGTCTCAAAAAAAAAAGAGAAATCTGAGACCGTGCTTGGGTGGAGGGTGCGTGATGCTGGTCATCTGAGTTCTAGGGCCGTCTGAGAGCACGAGGAGGCGGTGAGCAGCGGTGCTGGGCTGAGAGGCCAGACTGTGCTTTGAACAGTCTCATGGCTCTGACTGCAGGTGTAAGGGGCAAAGCATCGCAATTTGAGTTGGAATTGGTGACCATCAGAGGCCGCTGGGAGAAAGCAACCAGGCGTGAGGCTCTCCCTGGGGAGGGACCGACGCCACTTGTGGAGCAGTCTCACCGAGAACTCAGACTGGAATCTGGCTCCCCCGGACCCAGCCACCACCCATGTGAGACACAGAACAGGGAACTTGTTCAGTGACACCAAAGGGACAGGGCCAACACAATCCAATTTGTGGGACACTCTACAGAACAAATCAATCTGGTTTCTCCAATAAATACATTTCAAGGAACCAAAGAGACTGAGGGAGACTTAAACAACCCAAATCCACACGACCCGAACGTGGCCAACGGAGTCTGACTGGCGTCTTCCCAGCAACGGTGCTGGAATAAGTGGAAACGCACGTGCGGAAGATGAACTTCACTCGTTTCTCACACCTCAAACAGGAACAGTCAGATGCACCACAGACCCAGGTGTGAAATGTAGACATATAAAACTTCTAGAGGAAAACCTTTGGGACCTTGGTTAGGGTAAAAATTCAAACCCATAATCCATAAAAAATTGATAAGCAGGACTTCATAAAAATTAAAAACTTACTCTACGGAAGACACTGTTAAGAGAATGAAAAGACAAGCCACACGGGGGAAATTTTTTTGCAAATCTGACAAAGTTCTTGTATCAGAATATTTAAAAGATCTCAAAATTAAATTAAAAAAAACGATTTTAAAAACGGTAAATGATTGAAATACACTTTTCACCAAAGAAAATAAACACATGGCAAATAAACATATAAAAAGGGCCAGGAGGGGCCGGGCGCGGTGGCTCACGCCTGTAATCCTAGCACTCTGGGAGGCCGAGGCGGTTGGATTGTTTGAGCTCAGGAGTTCGAGACCAGCTTGAGCAAGAGCGAGACCCCGTCTCTACCAAAAATAGAAAGAAATTAATCGGACAACTAAAAATATATAGAAAAAATTAGCCGGGCATGGTGGAGCATGCCTGTAGTCCCAGCTATTTGGGAGGCTGAGGCAAAAGGATTGCTTGAGCCCAGGAGTGTGAGGTTGCTGTGAGCTAGGCTGACACCATGGCACTCTAGCCCGGGCAAAAGAGTGAGACTCTGTCTCAAAAAAAAAAAAAAAAAAAAGGGCCAGGAGCGGTAGCTCACGCCTGTAATCCTAGCACTCTGGGAGGCTGAGGCGGGAGGATCGCTCGAGGTCAGGAGTTTGAGACCAGCCTGAGCAAGAGCAAGACCCCCGTCTCTACTAAAAATAGAAAGAAATTAGCTGGACCACTAAAAATATATGGAAAAAATTAGCCGGGCATGGTGCTCACATCTGTAGTCCCAGCTACTCGGGAGGCTGAGGCAGGAGGATCGCTTCAGCCCAGGAGTTTGAGGTTGCTGTGAGCTATGATGACGCCATGGCACTCTAGCTCGGGCAACAGAGCGAGACTCTGTCTCAAAACACACACACACACACACACACACACACACACACACACACACACACACGCTCTGTATCATTAGTCATTAGGATGATGCAAATTAAAGCCACAGGAGGTGCCAGGGATAGACCTATTGGAATCCCTCCCACCCCACCAAAGAATAAAGTCGAGATACCGAGTGCTAGTGAGGGTGCGGAGCAGTGGGAATGCTTGCGCGTCATCCGTGAGACCTGACGGGGTGGGGTCGTTGTTTGAAAGCAGTGTGGCCGTTTCTTATAGAGTTGAAAACAAACTTCCCATGTGATCTAGCAATTCCTGGATTCTCACCCAGGTGAAGTGAGACGCCACGCTCATACAAATCCCTGCACGGGAAGGTCTAGCTTTACTCACGACTGCCAAGACCCGGACCCGACCCAGGCGCCTTCAGCAGGTGGCTGAGGCGGTGCCGTGTGGGGCGGGGCTGGGCTGTGCCTGGCGTTCCTGGACTGCAGGAGCCGGGCCCAGCGAGGGCAGGGGCCAGGGCGGTCGCCTAGCGAGGGCAGGGGCCAGGGCGGTCGCCTAGCGGCAAGGCAGGGTGTGCTGACGGGAGGGGAGCCGGGGTTAGGGGTGTGGGAGTGATCTGTGAAGACATGGGATTTGCTGGCGACCTGGATGTGAGGGTAGGGGTGAGGACTTGGGGCTGAGCGACAGGAAGGCGAGGTCTGCAGGTGACACACAGGAGAGCGGCGGTGCGGGGTGCCTGCTGGGGTGTGCTGGGAATGTGAGGCTCCCCCCGAGCACTGCCTGCAGGGGGCCCCCCCGGGCTGCGGTCCACCCACCATGCCCTCTGCGCCACTCACTGAGGCCTGAGGGTGTGAGCGTCGTGGAACTCTCCCAGGTGGCTCTCGCCTTAATTTTTGGTAATTTCAATTTACATGTGGCCTTTTAAAAAATGAAACACACCCACATTCATTCAACTGAAATTGATGGAGCTTCTGCTACCAGGGTCGCCTCAACAGGCAAACAGATAAAAAGCTCTAATCATGGGACTTGTTTTCCAGAGGCCGAGAGACACATGAACTGGCCACGAATGTGTCCTGGCGCACTGGCTGCCACACGGAGGGACGCCCTGGGCAGGAGGGGGCACAGGGGCAGAATCCGGTAGTTTCTGTGGGTTCCAGCTCTGCACTTTGCTCCCTAAGATCACGCTGCCACCTACTCCTGCCTTTCCCGCAGGCGCGTACGATCCCGGGCGGCCTGCTGGTCCTGCCCAGAGGAGGGCCGGGCTGACCTCACTGGGGGGCTCAGGGGGACAGGACAGGAGGGCAAAGAGAGGAAGGGGGCAGGTGGGGCTCCAGGGGGAGGACCCGGCATGGGGCAATTCCTGAGTTGACCATCAGCGTCCTGGCTTTGCCCCAGAACACTACTTCTCACGGCAGCGGTGAGAGTGGCCCATCACAGCTCCTCTGCCCCGCCCCGCTCTGTGTCTTCCCTGACGCCTCCCCAGTCCGTTCTCAGACTTAGGGAGGCGCAAAGGCCACACCCAGAACATCGGAGAGCTTGGGGCTCATGCCCAGCCCACTTGCGTCCAGGGGGTGCTCTGCATACCACACACACACATGCACTCACACACATACTGCTCATACACACACACACATACATGCAGTCACACACACTCATACCCATGTACACTCACACACATGCTCACTCACACCCATGATCTCGCATTCATACACATGTACACGCACACTCATACACACGCCCCCGCAATGCTCACACGTGCACTCACACACACTCATACACATGCACAGCTCATACACACGTATGCTCACGTGCTCACACACAGGCACACTCACACACGCACACTTGCACATGCTCACACATGCATGCTCACATACATGCACATAAACACTCCACACCCACTCACAGGGCGAGCCGGCCCAGAGCACACGGTTGCCTGGATCCCAGCCTATCTGCACCCGGTCAGCCGGGCAGGTGGGGTCCAGGGTGGCTGGTGGCACGGAGGTGGCGGGAAGAGCTACCTGTCCTGAACGGGGTGAGCCAGGCCCGCCAACGCCCCTACCCCGCGGGCTCACCGGTTGATCTCGGATTTGCAGACCAGCTCGAAGCTGTACTCCTTGGCCTTGGTGGGCTGGAAGATCACGTCAAGTTGTAGAGTTTCGAGTGGCAGGATCGTGCCAAACCCGTCGCCGGGCTGGATGTCCACACACTGGGAAAGGGAAAATGCTGGCACCAAAGTCAAACCAGTGCCCCGCAGGAGAGTCAGCGGGAGAAGGGTGTAGACAGGCGTGCAGTGGGGGTGTGAGCGTGAGCCCCGCAGGAGAGTCAGCGGGAGAAGGGTGTAGACAGGCGTGCAGTGGGGGTGTGAGCGTGAGCCCCACAGGAGAGTCAGCGGGAGAAGGGTGTAGACAGGCGTGCAGTGGGGGTGTGAGCGTGAGCCCCGCAGGACAGTCAGCGGGAGAAGGGTGTAGACATGCGTGCAGTGGGGGGTGTGAGCGTGAGCACATGACTGTGATCGTGTGTGAATGAGCGTGAGCGAGTGTGAGTGTGAGGTGTGCCTGGGTGTGAGCCCGTGAGAGCATGAACAAGTGTGTGGTGTGAGGACGAGTGTGCGTGTGCTTGTGTGTAGATGTTGGGGTTGGTGGTGGGGCAGCCCAGGGAGGGTGGGGGTGACCGAGCCTGGCCCTGTCCTGGCTGCCTTGCGAGGCCCAGGCAGAGAAAGTTCTGGAAGGAAAGTAGGGAAGAGGAGACTGCGGCCCTGTGGGTGCACTGGGCCAGGGAGGGGCGGAGCGGGTGGGCAGGGGGTTCCCATGCTGACAGGGGACCAGCTGTGGTGCCTGAGGGTGGCATGCGGGGTGGGCAGGGCTGTCCCTGGAGCAGCAGCTGCCACACCCTGTCGCTGGGGCTGCCCAACCTTGTCCCCCACGTCCCCCAGGGCCTGGCCATGAGAGGTACCTTGGGAAGCCTGACGAAGCCAAAGTCCTGGGGCAGGAGGGAGTGGTTGCGGAGGCTGACCCCCGTCCTGACAGCCTCGTGGATGGTGCAGCAGCCGAAGTCCAGCTCCACGGGGCTGATCTCCAGGTCCGAGGTGGTGACCACGGCATGGACGGTGAACCCCACGGGTTTGGTCTGTAGCACAGAGGGTGAGAGTGCACTGCCAGCCACCGGAGACTGACGTCACTGCTGCCTGTGGCCAGTGACGGCTGCTTCCAGGACACAATGGGCTCTTCTCCCCACGACGACTCTGCCTCGCCAGGCCGTGGAAGCCGGCCACACAGGACGCCCAGGGGGCGGAGCCAAGGTGGGCAGTGGCTGCCGCTGAGTCCCAGCTGGGCTGTGGCACGTGTGTGCATGCATGTGCACGTGTGGGCATGTGCGTGCATGCACCCCAGAGTGTGGGTGCACGTACAGGTTTGGGTGCCTGGGAGGTGGCCCCGCCTGGCCCTGCACAGGCCTTGGAGGCCTCTCTCTGGCCCACAGACGCCTTCCCTGCTTCCAACCATGTGGGGCTGTCTGGGCAGCAGCCAAATCTGCCCCTCAGGCCGCTGAACACCCGCTGGGAGGCACCTGTGGGTGGGCTCTGGAACCGGCCCTGTCTTTTCGGGGGCCCTCACCGGGCACGGAGCCCGGCCTCCCAGAGCAGCCCTCTGCGGCTAGGAGTGCCCAGCACAGACCTGGTCCGCCACCCAGATTGTCATCGGGGCCTCCAGGACTCGGCTTTCCTTGTCAAAGTACTTCCCCGCGTCCTCCGGGAGGGAGTGTCTGAAAGAGGCGGGATGCACCTGAATGGACTTTTCTTCTCTATAGTTTGTGAAATAACAGTAAAACCCACCTGTAAGCGGCGCTTCTAAGTCACACGAGAGCTACGAAACATACGAAGTAGAAGAGCCCTGAGCTGTGTGCTGCACCAGACCTGCGTATTCACGGGTCGGTGCGGGACATGCGCACTGTGGGTTGGGGTCTCTCCACGCGTCCGAGTCTCTGTGGGTGGCAGCCCCCAGCACGGCGTGTGCGAGTGTGCGGCTGCGTGACACGGACTCATTGTGAAGCAATTGCATTTAAGTAAACCGGAGTAAATCCAACAGTTTTACACTAAAAAGGAATTTGTTATTATACTTAAAGGAATCCTAAAAAGCCCCTTTAAAATGCATAATCACTTTAAAAAATAGTTTGAGCTACAATGACAAGAGGAGATTAACGTTGTTACAGAAATATCAGAGGTACAAACAGGAAACTCCTCTGTGCCACGATGGGCAGCCGGCCAGGCCCCAGCTGCACCCTGGCCCGTGAGGTCGACGCCCAGTGCAGACGCTCCGCCCTCACCGGCCCAGCCGGCCACGCCCTGAGCCACACCCCGACAGTGCTTTGTCCTGGTCCTGGTCCCAGCGGCACCGGGTGGTGACCCCGTGGCAGGAGCCAAGGGCAGCTCCAGGGAAACCAGAGGCAGAATTAAAAACAGGACTGCCAGCTCCCAGAGCACTGCAAGAGCTCAGGGAGGTAACCAAAGTCCACCTGGCAGAAGACAGAAGCCACAGGACATGCCAAGGAAGCCTGAAAAGAGCCTTGGAATGGGGAGGAGAGGAGACAGCGGAGATGGGCGTGTGCCCGGGACGCCCACAGGGGAGACGGCTGCCAGACAGCCGCAAAGAAACAAGCTTCAGGCCTCTGGGGAGTTACAGAGAGAGGGCGGGGAGGCCCGGCAGACAGCGGGAGGCCAGGGGCGCCCCATCCCGCGAGTGGAATGCGCAGCGCCCTCCCTCGGCCACCCCCTCACCTCCCGCCTGGCCCAGGCCTCAGGTGCTTACCGGGGCAGGAACTTGAGCTGCACGGAGTAGGAGGAGTGGGCCTGGATGTAGCCCGTCTCAGGCAGGAGCTCCATGTGTCCCCTCAGCTCCTTGCAGACCTCAAACTTGAGGCGCAGGGCTGCGTTTGACCTGTGGGGGCATCGAGGCACCTGTCAGGCTGTTTGGGCTTCGTCCTCACGTTATTAAAGTGTCACTAACAGCCAAGACACCGGCAGCGCCCAGGCCACGCATATGCATCCTGGTGGTTAGAGAATCTTCCAAGCCCTGCTTTGTAATGGTTGGTTTTTCTGAAATGAAATCTGATGAGAAACTCTTAAAAATAACTGCATTGCAATTAAAGCACGGTCCTAATCAGTTCTCAAAAGCCTGAGTGTGTTCTGGGAAGAGCTCCTGCCAGGCAGCTGCAGGGTGCAGGGCCCCCTCCCTCCTCCTGTCCAGACCAGTCTGGGGCTAGGTGTCCACACACCCTGCAGCACAAGCACAGGACGCTCCGGAGGCCCTGGGACGGCCAGGCCTTGGTCAGTGACCGCAGCGTCCAGCTCAGGACCAGCCAGAGGAAGCCACATGTGCCCTGCAGCCCAAGCCCGAGAAGCCCGGCTTCTGGCCGCTGCCTGCTGCTCCCAGGGCCCCGGAGCCTCCCCTCCCTGCCCGCCTTGGGTCTCTCACATCCCCTCGGGGCTGACCTCTCAGCTTCAGGAAGAAAAGGCAGCCTGAAAAGGTAGACCCAGGGGAGCTCTTTTCTGGCCACCTGAGAATTGTGGGCCACGGTTCCAGAACCTTCCAGAGCCTTCTGGCACCTCTGCAGATGGCTTTGAATGCTCCTTGCCTGTCCTGTGGCTGGTGGGGGCTGCTGCACAGTGTCCCCTCTCTCTGCACAGCCACGGCACAGGGAACGAGGAGCAGAGGCGACCAGGCCATGCCGACGGACCCCAGACGAGACACAAGGGCCTCAGGGGCAGCCGTGGCCCCGGGAGGACCAGGAGAGGGCACGAAAGTAAAAAGTCCCTCTCTTCTCTCGTTCTTTACTCTGCGGCCCCAGGGCTGCGGTGGCCCCGTCTGTCCCCACTGGCCTGCTCCTGACACCTCCCAGAGGCGCAGCCACGACACGTGTCCCTACTGCGCCTGCCAGGCGCTCTGCGCCCAGCTGCTGGGGCCCAGCCCCCACATAGAAGGTCGACCACTTGCGGTGCTCAGAGGCTGCGCCCCCAGCAGACACCACCCTGCACTCTGCGTCCTGTGTGGCTGGTGGTCCCGCTGGTGGCACACAGGACAGGACCGTCTTCCGGCACCAGCACCTCTGGTACGCCCTCGTGCACACATCAGCCACGTTACACAATGGACCAAATGACTGATACTGCATTTTAAAAATTGCTAAGCAGATTTGTGCTGTCGAATGTGTGCCTTGGGAGCTGGGCGTGGTGGTGGCGCCTGTCGCCTGCACGTGGGAGGCTAAGGAGGGGGAGCGCTGTTGCTAGAGCTGGAGGCTGCAGTGCGATTGGTCCCGCCTGTGCGTAGCCGCTGCTCTCTGCCCAGCCAGCACAGCAAGACCCCAGCTTAAAAACAGACTGTGTCCTCGGAGTGGGGCTGAGAGAGCAAAACTCCTCGGCCCCCCCACCCTCGACGACAGGAAGCGCATCGCTGGTCGGAAAGGAGAGCACTTCGCGCCTGTGACAGCCCCGCCCCAAACAGACACGCACAAGCCCTTTCTTTTTTTTGTGCAGTGGCGTCATCACAGCTCACTGCAGCCTCCAACTCGTGGGCTCAAGGGATTCTCCTGCCTCGGCCTCCCGAGTAGCTGGGACTACAGGCTTGTGCCACCACGCCCAGCTAATTTTTCTAATTTTAGCAGAGCCAGGGTCTCAAACTCCTGGGCTCAAGCAATCCTCCGCCTCAGCCTCCCAGGGTGCTGGGATGAAAGGCAGGAGCCACCACACCAGCCCCGAGCCCTTTCTGACGAGTGTGCAGCTCCTCAAGAAGCCAGCTCTGACCCTGCCCACGTGGCAGAGGCGCCAGGGGCACGCGGACGCCCTTGCAGACATGCAGGTCACAGAAGGAGCCCACGCCTGGTCACCAATAGCTGACGTTCGGTCCACGGGGCACGAGCGTCCGGCACACCAGCCCCGCGATCTGGCAGGCACTGGCCACGGGAACCCATTTCCACCTGGGTCACAGGGCAGGGGCTGCCCCCTGGGTGGCTGGTGACCAGGCCCGGCAGCAGCAGTGCTGTGTGCTCCGCACTGCGCTGTCCCGTTCACGGAGATCTGTGACGCTCCAGCTTACGATTCACCTGCTTCTCTCCGTCTCAGTGGGACCTCAGTGAAAGGTTTTTGCTGATGTTCGGACCCCCTTGGAAAACAAGCAGATGGAAACACGCTTCCTTCCTCAGGCTCTGTCTGTGCTTCCGGCTGCCACCGTGTGTGCGAGGGGCTAATGACTCCGGCCCGGTGACCGCGCGTGCGGTGGGTGTGAGTTCCTGCGGCTGCTGAAACAACTTACCACAAACTTCGGGGCCTAAAACAACAGGAACTTATTCTCTCAGAGTTCTGGAGGCCAGAAGTCCACAGTGGATCTTACTGGCCGAGGTCACGGTGTGGGCAGGGCCGGTTCCTCCTGGAGCTCCAGAGGAGGGTCCTTTTCGCGCCTTCCTCAGCATCTGGAGGCTGCGGCATTCCGTGGCCTGTGGCCCCTTCCCTGTCTTGCAAGCTGGCAGCATGGCATCTTCACTTGCACCTCTGACTCTGGCCCTCCTGCCTCCCGTGACGACCTCTGTGGTAACCCTGGAATCTCCAGGATAATCCAAGACCCCCCAGGTGTTTAGCCTAACCGCTTCTGCCAAGCCCCATGTGCCACATCAGGTACCACTCACACCCAGGCCGTGGCCAGCCGCCAGGGCGCTCACCGCGTGTGCACGAGGACAGAGGCCTGGTAGAGGCGGTCGTACATGCAGATCTTCAGGTCCACGCTGGGCTTCGGCACCCAGACCGACACGTCGATGGCCACGCCCATGGCTCTGAAATACAACTAAATTTGAAACGTAAACTCAACGACACGTCATGCCTCCGCGAGCAGGTGACGCGCACGAGTGCTAACACAAGCTCATGGGGAGACCTACTGGAACTCTCACCCGTACTGGAAGGTTAGTAATTTGACAAGCCACGTTTTCTTATTCTGTGGCACTTTCCATATCATGTCACCTTAAAAATTCTTTTTACTATCAAAATTTGCAAACACAAAAAACCCAGAATTCTGAATTGCCAGCTACTCATCGCGCAGCTTCACAGTTACTACGTTTTCACTTGTTTAAAAAGCCTTTTGATTACAGAATGACCCATGGTGCAGGCAGCGCAGAACCTTCGTGACAACACAGACTGGAGACTGCAGAGAGCCCAGGTGCTGAAGGAACCAGGAACAAAGGGGGCGCCTGCTCCCCTCCCCCACCGTGTGCTGCTTCTCCCTGAGACCCTGGGGCTCTGGGAGGGTGGAGAGGGGTACGAAGGTTTTGGGATTTGTGGGTGTCCTGCAGGGAGAACTTGTACACAGCAAAGCCCCCGGGCTGGGGGAAGCTTGGCGCCCCAGGGTGATGCTGCCTGGGCAGCAGGGCGCCGTCCCAGTGCTGTGGGGGAGCTGAGCGCTCTGAACGTCTGCAGCAGGGCGGGACCCTCCACCTGGGGCAGGTGACCCCCTGCTGGGTCACCAGCCTACAGGGTGGGTAGGGGGTGTGGAGGGAGGGGGCAGGGGTGCGACACTCAGAACTGCCAGATCCTACGCCAGGGAATTGCTGGAAAGTACAGCCCGTTGGTGGGGCTGTGGGGGAGCCAGCATCACGTCCACACAGTGAGCAGCTGCGAACGGGCCACAGCACCAGAGCAGCCCGGCTCAGCCACCCTGGCGGGGCACGGGTGCGTCGCGGGGTGTGACAGCGAGGAGAGGTGAGGCATGAAGAAAGAGCTGAGGGTCGGAGGCCTGGCCAGGTTGCAAAGAGGGAGGGGAGGGACGCTCCGAGGGTCCGTGGAGCAGACACGGGGCGGTCAGCAGGGCAAGCCCCAGTGCGCGCCTGCCCTGCCGGGGTCCAACCCCGAGCACCTGGCACACGGACCAGCCTGCACCAGGCTGTCCTCACAGGAGACAGTGGGCAGGTGGCACCCTGGAGCCACCAGAGGGCGCGGCTGACTGCAGGACGGGCCTCCCTGGCTCAGCCAGGGACAGTGAGCAGGTGGGACCCTCTCACCCTGGGAGGCTGGCAGTGTGGACTTCACCCTGCAGCGCCCTGTGCCGGCCAGCCTCTCCCAGAGCTCTTGGTCCCAAGAGCTTAGGTTGGTGCAAAAGTTACTGTGGTTTTAGCGTTGTTGAAATTTGCCATGTGATACTGGAATGCATTCTTAAATAAATGTGGTCATGTTATTTGTACACCATTTTAACACACATTTCTCACTTTGTTTTTTTGCTAATGACTTATTACTTGCTGTTTATTTTATATTTATTTTAGACTATGGAAATGATGTTAGACAAAAAGCAATTTTGAGCGATTTTCTTATTTGAGTTCAAAATGGGTCAAAAGCAGCGGAGACAACTCACAACATCAACAACGCATCTGTCCCGGGAACTGCTACATTGCAGCGGTGGCTCGGGAAGTTTTGCAAGGAGATGAGAGCCTTGACAATGAGTAGTGCAGTGGCCGTCGCAAGTTGACGATGACTAACTGAGAGCCACCATCGAAGCTGATCCTCTTACAACTACATGAGAAGTTGCTGAAGAATCAACGTCAACCCTTCTACGATCAGATCGTTCGGCATTTGAAGCAAATTGGAAAGGTGAAAAAGCTCGAGGAGTGGGTGCCTCATGAGCTGACCAAAAATCAAGAAAATTGTCGGTTCAAAGTGTCGTCTTCTGTTCTTGTGCGCAACAACAACGAACCATTCCTTGATCGGACTGTGATGTGCGACTAAAAGTGGATTGTATGCGACAACCTGCGACGACCAGCTCAGCGGCTGGACTGAGAAGAAGCTCCAGAGCACTTCCCAAAGCCAAGCTTGCACCAAAGAAAGGTCATGGTCACTGTTTGGTGGTCTGCTGCCGGTCTGACCCACTACAGCTTTCTGAATCACATTACATCCGAGAACTATGCTCAGAAAATTGGTCAGATGCACCAAAAACTGCAACACCTGCAGCCGGCCTTGGTCAGCAGAAAGGGCCCAATTCTTCTCCATGGCAACACCCGACCGTGCGCGCGTAGCATAACCAACACTTCAAAAGCTGAACGAACTGGGCTGCGAAGTTCTGCCTCATCTGCCAAATTCACCTGACCTCTCGCCAAC